>MCJB01048567.1:88488-113587 GCA_002018475.1 Nicotiana obtusifolia
GGTGGGGGTGACGGGGTTGGAATGGATGGGTGGCATAGAAAAACGAAAAAAATAAAAAATTGAAGTTGGAGGAGGTTGGGGTTAGATGTGAGGATAGGTGGAGGTTTTGGAAAATGTGTTCCTAACTTTTTCTAGGGAAGTCACTTCTCTTCAATTTCAAGAAAATATGATATCTAAAAAACATTTTCCAAACTATTTTGTGTAATCAAACAGTGAAAATGAGAAAATATTTTCCGAAAAATATTTTTCGCCATACCAAACCCACCCTAAAAGGTAGACTTTGTAAGAATTACTTAAAGGTGACAGGGGATCGGTCCGATCCGGTCTGGGTTACGGGAAAAGTTGACCAGCCGGTCACCGAACCGGGCCGGTTACCGATTTTTCCATATCAGGTTTATCGGGTCTGAGTCCATCCGGTTATTTATGAAACAAAACGGTTCCGGGCCTAAAGGGCAGGGCCAGGCAAGTTTTATTTTATTTTTATTTTTTTTTGGTATTTTGTATAACTACAGTAATTTATAGTAAGATAAAATAAAAATATAAAATAAAAAATAATGTTATAAAAAGAGTGTTTGAATAAAGGATGCAAATGCTTTAAAATCCTTATACTTGAATATTTCATTAAGAATTTAAATATAATAAAATACAATGAAGATGGATAAAAATTGCACTTATAATTTGCAATTTTTTTTTTTAATTTCAAACTTGCAAATTAAAGTTTACATTTAACAACAACTAAATTAACGAAAAAAGAGTAAATTCAAAGTTTAATTATTAAATATAAATCTAGAACTTCAAAGGTTTTGCATTGCCTTAGTAAGTTTTTCATAATCAATATGAACTTCTTGGCCATCTTCTGGAGTGTTAAATACAGATGGGTTACCATGTGTTAATATATCTCCAAGTTTCTCGTCTTCTGGTTTATCAACATCTTCACGTACCTGATTTCTTCGTTCCGATCTAATCCAATCTCTAAAACATACTAAAACTTCCAAAGCATTGCTTCCCAATGAGTGACGGTTGTTTCCTAGTTGTTGTCTTGCTTGACTAATGCACTCTCTGATGCAACAGTTGAAATTGGCACATTCAGCACGTCCCAAACCATAGCGGAAAGAACAGGAAATTGCTTTTCATTCTCATGCCACCATCCCAATGGTGAAAATTTCTTTGTGCAAGGCTCTGTTTGCTTTTGCAAGTAAAATTGAAGTTCATCAACGTTCCTGCTACTGGTTTGAGTAGAAGAAAATGTAGACCAAATATTATAACCATCAAGGCCTTCATCTTCATCCATAGTAGCAGATGCAATAGAAGTAGTATAATGCATAGTGGGATTAACATTGTCTACATTAATAGCAGCATCATAAATTATATTTGCATAATAATTATATAATTGTTGTAAATAATCATTTAGCTTGTTCATACAATAATATATATCTGGGGTTTCAGTTGGTCCAATCTCCATATAAGTATATAAAGCATTGATTAATTGGTGACAATTAGACATTTTAATAGAAGGATTTAAAACAGCACCAATTAAGTAAATCAGAGAAATAGGAAAGAAATATTTTTTGAATTTTGCTTGTATTTTTTCAACATCATCCTTATATTTTTCTTTCTTCTTAAATTCAGCGTGTAGAAAAGAAATTTCACCTATATGTACTAAAGCCATAGTAACAGTAGGGTAATATGCTCCAGAAAACTCAACAGTAGCTGTATAAAATTTATGTAAAAATTTATCAACAACATTAATGGCCTCCCAAGTATTAGTTGTTAACATACTGTTTTGATCAGTACAATGCGCATTAGCAACTTCAGTTATCGGCAACTATATTTGTAGCAACATTTTAAAAATAAGTATGTATAATTCCATCTAGTAACAATTTCATTTGGCATGAATCTGGGGTTAAGGTTATACTCGGTACACTTAGTCTTAAATTCCCTAATTCTAAATTGTCTATAATTTCCTTGAATAACACCAACTGCTCTTCTAACGTGAGTAATCTCAGTTAAAAATAAATCAACCTCACTTTTAACAATTAAATTATAAATATGACATGCACACCTAACATGAAAATTTTCGTCAAGTGGTGGTTTCAAATGCAGTGTTAATATTGAAATAGCGGCATTATTGTTAGAAGCATTATCAAAAGCCATACACAATACTTTTTTTATTAAGATTATAAAATTCAACAACTTCACAAATAGTAGTACTTATAAAATTAGCAGTACAACTTTGATCTTCATCATATTTAAAAGCGATAATACGTTTTTGCATACAATAATTATTATCTATCCAATGACACGTAATTGTCAAATAATCATTTCAATTAACAGCATGGCCAATATCAGAAGTTAGAGAAACTCTACAAGGAATGTGGTCAAACAAATAACGTATGTATGTCTGATATTGTCCGTGAAGCCTAAAGATATCAGATCTACAAGTACCTTCTAGGGATACCTTTAAATAAAGGATTATAAATCCTTTGAATAAACATAATAAGATTTGATGAAGAGCAAAAGAAAAAGGTAGACAACCCAAAGCAATCATTTTTGCTAATTCCTCACGATCCTTCATTTTATCATATTTCATAAGTCCTCCAGTACTAGGGTTTAGAGTTTCTTGATTTTCATTTAAATTAGAGCCCCATTCTATAGGATGCGTAATTCTCACATGTCTACTAAGTGTTCTAGTCCCCCCTAAACTTCCTCCAGTCTTATGTTTAAAATCATCTTTACAAATTTTGCATCTAACTCTATCAGAATTCTCTATTTCCTCAAAATATTTCCAAACTTTACTTCTCCTTCTCCGACTACTAGTCACGGCCGGTGGTCTACTACTAGCGCCACGACCACACCCCTGCTACCAACTCCAACACTACTAGGTGTAAGTGGTGTCTATCTTCAATTTCTAATTCATTATCTTCTATAATGAAACCTTCCGATAATTGTTCATAATCTATATTATTATCAGGTGAGATGTTTCAGAAACATGTGTAAAGTCATTTAAATTACTACTAGAAGTTGAAGTAGTACCTCCTTTTCTATTTTTCTGATTACCCCGATTAGCAACCTTATTACAAACTCTTTTTTTAGCATTACAGATATTGTGAAAATTTACCTACTAACAAAAATTAAATATGCAAAAAAAATAGTAAATAAAAGAAAGAGTTGGAGGGAGTGCACCGAATTCCTTGATAAATTGAACACTTGATGATTTTTGAAGTCTTGAATATTTGAAATTGAATCTCGCAACTCCGATGTTACCACGAAGAACTATCAATTTTTCAAAGTTCAAACTTCAAATTTCAAATAATACCATAAATTAAATTCCAAAAAAAAAATGAGAGCCAAGTAGTTGATTGCAATTTAGATGAAGAATGAGAGAATGGCAATTGAGAATTTGAGTTTGAGAAATGAGAGATGAATGAAGAAATGAAGAAGAGGGTGTATTTATAGTTTTTCAAAGAGCTAAATTAGTAATTACTAAAAGTGTTATTTTTTTTTTTAAAAATGCCCAAGAAAGGGCTATTTTTGCAAAATATCTGTTGGGCAATGGTCAAATTGGAAGCTGACCGTTGCTAACAACCAAGTTAATTTAAAAAAATAATAATTCTGAAATAGCAGTTGGACCAGTCCGGGCCGATCCGGTTAACCGGTTCACCAGTGAATTGACTTTACCAATTTAGACCGGTCCGGTTAACCGAAATTTTGAAGCTAGCAGGCTCAATCCCTTACCCCACCCCCCTGAACCCAGCCTTTCCCGGCCCCTACCTACCGGTCCGGTCCTGTCCAATTTAATACCGGTTTGAACCGGTCCGTAATCGAGTCAACCCGCCCGTTAAACACCCATAGAATTACTCTATACAGTCATTCTAGAAGGGATAGTATATCTACAAAAGAGAAACTACGCATCCTATAGCTTGTCCTTAACTTGGCTAAGAAACTAAGTTGTTAGCTAAACATTTGGTAATGCTATTACCTTAGTCGCTTATCAAGTTCTTATTTGATTTGTCGTTGTTCGAACCCTACATTAACAATCATCTTTTATGGGGTTTAATGTTGGAATCTTTCTATTCTTGTTCGTTAAGATGGATTATGGGACATAACAGGTAATCTATCTATATTTATAGTTAGGGGCGTACGCATGAATTTTTCTAAGGGGGTGTCGAAATTTGCAGAAGAACGAGATTAATAACTTTTATTATCATATGTCTAGACAAGAAATAACCTTGGTCTTTTGGTTTTGTTGAGTGCTAAGGTAGAAAAGGTCATGGGTTCAATTCTACTTTATCACAATTTTTAACCACAAAGACTCTTTCGAACCTCTAACCTCTTAGACCAAACTCAAGCACATGGCCAACACACAAAAAAATAATTTATGTCAAATGGTGTCATTTTTTCCTACTTATACATTTCCTCACAGTATTAATACATATATTTAGTAAAATTTTCCGACGAAGCGGTGTCGCGTGACACCGCTTCTTTAGGTGTGCATCCCCCCTATTTATACTATAATATATTAAAAACACGAAACCTCTTAACGAAATATTGTTCGCCCTTTAACCCTTTAAAAGTCGATTTTACATTAGATAAAATAGTAATTTAGTTATTTTTCTAATATTAAGAATAAACATTTAATTAAATTCCTAATATTTAGGAATTCAAAATAAATTAGATGATTTGATGAAGCCAACAATCGGTTTCCACTTATGTTCTTTTATTAATCACCTGACAATTGAAACACTGCTTCTTCTTGCGTTGAGTATAATGACAGTACCTCCCTTCTGTTATTTTCAAGTCAATGTTTTTTGCTTTTTTAAATTTGACAAGTCAATGTTGGGAGTACTTTCCTATCATAGCCAGCTAATGACACACGGTTTCTTCAAATCAAAACACTAGAAAAGGAGCTTGTAGAGAACGGGGTGGTCAGTGTTCGAGCCAGGAATTTATATTAGGGATTAACAAAAAAAAGTATCAGAATGTCATGCTTTAGGACTTATGACTTAAATCAATCGTTGAGTCTCCTTTGTGACTACATTAGAACCTTTCCTTATGCCAAAGAGAATTCAAAAGTTTATATAAACAAAAAATTCATTTTTGCCCAATTTGAGGGATTCAATTGAACCCCCCTTGCTTGAACTTGACACTACCCTGGGGTAGTATTAATGATATACTCCAGAAAATGGACAATCAAACAAAAGGAGCCTTGAATCTTGGTTACTCCTTTAGCAATAAGTGGGGAGAGATGGAAACTGCTTCTGCTATCGCTGGTTACTCCTTTAGCAATAATCTCAATCTCTGTAGCAGTTACACCACTCGTTACATCCAAGTTCCACGTTGCAGTCGCAACACCAGAGTTGCTATAGCCATTGCGGCTCCTCTTGGATTTTTACTCATTGTAACATTTTTATGCTGCATAGTTAAAAAGAGCTGGAATTTCTCTGTATACCAATTCACATGGAGTAAGAAGAGGCATGAGAACCAAGATCCAGAGTGGATGTTCATTTCTTTCCAACGATTAGAATTCTCAGAATCCGAAATTCTGGTGAATATGACAGAAGAAAGCTTGATTGGAAGTGGAGGTTCAGGGAAGGTGTATCGAGTTGGTGTTAATCCTAATGGGAAGTTTGTCGCAGTTAAGAGTATATGGAACAAGAGAAATTTAGACCGCAGACTTGAGAAACAGTTCCTTGCAGAAGTTGAAGTATTGAGTAGCATCCGACATTCCAATATTGTGAAGTTGTTATGCTGCATTTCTAGTGGAAACTCAAAGATGTTGGTGTATGAGTACATGGAAAATCACAGCTTGCACAACTGGCTGCATCACAAGAGAAAAAGAGCTATTACTGCTTCAGCACATCGTGTCTTGGAATGGATTACTAGACTGCAAATTGCAGTTGGAGGTCTATGCTACATGCATCACGAGTGCTCCCCACCAATCATTCATCGCGACATTAAGTGTAGCAATATCCTTTTAGACCATGAATTAAATGCCAAAATTGCAGATTTTGGACTGGCTAAGGTTTTGGCTAAGTGGGGAGAGACGGAGACTGCTTCTGTTATCGCTGGCACGTTTGGTTACCTTGCACCAGGTATATCTCATTATTTGAATACGAGTTATGTTTTTTATTCTTGGAATTTAAGAGTTTGCATACGTCAAAAGTAAATGTCAAGAGCGATGTCTACAGCTTTGGTGTGGCATTATTGGAGCTGGTTACGGGGAGAGAACCAATTAAGAGAGACGAGCATATGAACCTTGCACAATGGGCATGGAACCACCATGAAGAAGGCAATCCAATCATTGATGCTTTTGATGAAGAAATCAAGGAAGCACGCTTCTTGAAAGAAATGAGCTCCATGTTCAAATTGGGGCTTATTTGCACCAGTAGTATGCCTTTTGTTAGGCCTTCTATGAAGGAAGTTTCCATTACTAAGTGTCGCTACTTCTTCCTAGAGAAAGGCTGTGAATCCAGGATTATCACTGCTTTTTCCTATTTTTGTTGGTACTGAAAAATAAAAGTCCAAATTCTTAGCTGTCATGTGGACTGAGTAGGTCCTCATTATACCTTCTTTGAAAGTGAGGCGAGAATCAATTCAAATATCAAGGAGATCAACACCATGATCTGTGCAAACTCTCGAAATAGAATAACTACTATAAAGGGAAGAAAACTATGTAAAGAAAGCTGAAAGGAAGAATAACCACCTTATCAAAGTTTTACGTGTAGATATCCTTTCAGTGACACATCACAACAGTATAAAAAGTTTTTTGAAACTAGTTCTATATATTCTTTCAGAGTTAAAGTTTCTAAACTTACATTTATCCCTATAGAAGTAAGAAGTAGAATTTGGCAATACTTGAAAATGCCAATGCATTTAAGTGTCTAAAACGGTTGTAAAATTAACCATAATTATTATGCAAAATGATTCGCCTTGATTTTGCGTCTCAAATGATGCTTGGAAAAGTACCATATATGTTGTGACTTTGAGCAATTATTCGGACCAATGTTTTAAAAGGCGGGGCATAAGGCGAGGCGTTTTACCTCTGACAAGGCGAGGCGTAAGCCCTCAGACATGGGCGTAAGTTCCACGAATTTTTAAATTTTACTAATTTCAAGAATTTAAGATAGTATAAAATAAAAAATAATTATAAAAATTATATTAAAATGACAAAATTATACTTTTATAAACCAAGTATGCTTATGTTTATTATTATTATAAAATAAAACATCGTTAAAAGCCTGGTTATAATTCTAGTAAGTATAATTAAAACGTTTGTCGTCAAGTATCACTTGACGTTCCTTCATGGTGGATGTTCCCCACTCCTCAGCAGATATAATCTGTTTGATAATAATCTTGGAGAAATTATAAACATTTTCTTCTGAGGTATAACCTTGCAAGTGCTGGAATTCCGCACTGCCTGAACTTATCAGAATATTCTCATAGTATGATCGGGTTTTGTATGACTTGCACTTTGGAGTATCTTCCAAGGTTCTTCCTTCCACTGTAAATCGTGATTTTCAAAAGGAAATATCATTTCCCTTTTTATCACTTTCTCGTAACTCTTGATATCATCAGAGTTTTCAGCTGCCACATTTGCATAAGTATCACTATGCGTGATTTTCTGTGAGGCTAGATAAGCCTGCATTTGCTCGTATTACGGGCTGTTTTTCGGAATATCTTTCAAATTAATAGTGCTTGAGGATGATCCTCCTCTTCCTTGAGAAATCTTCTCATTTATTAATATCTTTCCACCCTTTTGTATTAGAGGGGATGGTGGAGTGTAAGATCCTCGTCCACCTTGGCCTCTATAATGGCCGTAGTTTCCGCGTCCTTTTCCTCTATTAGAAGAATTCTTGGACGACCATTGATGGCTCATCCTGCACATAAAAGAGGATATCTCGTTATTCATTTTGTAAATATTCTCTGGATAAAAAATCGGGAAGGGAATTATCAACCCCCTTTTTATAATCGATTTCAAAGTCAAATGGAGCTAATTGTGCTTGCCATCTTGCGAATATCATTTTTGAGGCATTATGTTTAAAGTCTTTATTAAACATAAATTTTACTGCCTGTGCATCCATCCTTATCAAGAATTTCTGATTAAATTATCCTGAAATTTTAAAACACACTTAACAATAGTAAGCATTTCATGGGCCACAATAGCATACTTTTTCTGGGCCTCGGTCCATTTACCTGAGTAGTACCTTATTAGATACTCTTTCTTGTCATGAGGATTAGCCTATTTTAAACTACCCCCAAAGCCAAAATTAGAAGCATCTGTTTCTATAATCTTCTTCCATAAAGGATTAGCTAAGGCTAAACATGGAAGGGTAGTGACTTTCTTCTTCGCCTGTTTAACAATCTCAGTATGACTATCAGTCCAAGAAGTTTTATAGTCATTTTTTAGCCTATCATATAAAGGAGCAAGATCTTGAGACATATTTTTATAAAAAGGAATATATAATTTAAACTACCAAGAAATCTCTGTAGCTGAGTTCTATCAGTAATTACATTGGAAAATTTTGATGCAAAATCTATAGCCCGTTGAATAGGCGTGATTTTACCTTGGCAAATGTGATGACCAAGAAAACGAATATTAGTCTGAAATAATCTCATTTTTGGTTTCGATATAATTAAACCGTTTTGAATAACAATTTTCTTAAAAATGTCTAAATGCTTATAATGCAATTCCAGAGTTTTTGAATAAAGAAGAATATCGTCTATATAAACAATGATAAAATGAGCATACTTATACTTTGGGCAATATGAGTGGAATGTGATGCCTTTTGGTTTGAAAAACGCCCCTTCAGAATTTCAAAAAATCATGAATGATATTTTTAATCCTTATATGCATTTTATCATTATTTATATAGACGATATTCTTGTTTATTCAAAAACTCTGGAATTGTATTATAAGCATTTAGTCATTTTAAAGAAAATTGTTATTCAAAACAGTTTAGTTATATCAAAACAAAAAATGAGCTTATTTCAGACTAATATTCATTTTCTTGGTCATCACATTTGCCAAGGTTAAATCACGCCTATTCAACGGGCTATAGATTTTGCATCAAAATTTCCCGATGCAATTACTGATAGAACTCAGCTACATAGATTTCTTGGTAGTTTAAATTATATGTCTCCTTTTTATAAAAATATGTCTCGAGATCTTGCTCCTTTATATGATAGGCTAAAAAAGGACTATAAATCTCCTTGGACTGATAGTTATACTGAGATTGTTAAACAGGCGAAGAAGAAAGTCGCTTCCCTTCCATGTTTAGCTTTAGCTAATCCTTTGTGGAAGAACATTATAGAAACAAATGCTTTTAATATTGGCTTTGGGGGTATTGTAAAACAGGTTAACTCTCATGACAAGAAAGAGTATATGATAAGGTACTACTCAAGTAAATGGACCGAGGCCCAGAAAAAGTATGTTACTGTGGCCCATGAAATGCTTACTATTGTTAAGTGTGTTTTAAAATTTTAGGACGATTTATATAATAAAACATTCTTGATGAGGACAGATGCACAGGCAGTAAAATTTATGTTTAATAAAGATTATAAACATGATGCCTCAAGAATCATATTCGCAAGATGGCAAGCACAATTAGCTCCATTTGACTTTGAAATCGATAATAAAAAGGGGGTTGATAATTTCCTTCCCGATTTTTTATCCAGAGAATATTTATAAAATGAATAACGAGATATCCTCTTTTATGTGCAGGATGAGCCATCAATGGCCGTCCAAGAATTCCTCTGATAGAGGAAAAGGACGCGAAAACTACGGCCATTATTGAGGCCGAGGTGGACGAAGATCTTACACTCCACCATCCCCTGTAATACAAAGGGATGTAAAGATATTAATAAATGACAAGATTTCTCAAGGAAGAGGAGGATCATCCTCAAGCACTATTAATTTGGAAGATGTTCCGAAAAATAGCCTTTTATACGAGCATATGCAGGCATATTTAGCTTCACAAAAAATCACGCATAATGATACTTATGCAAATGTGGCAGCTGAAGACTCTAATGATATCAAGAGTTATGAGAAATTGATTAAAAAGGAAATGATATTTCCTTTAGAGAACCACGATTTACAGTGAAAAAATGAACCTTGGAAGATACTCCAAAGGTATTTGATCGAGAAATTATATTTCCGGGGTAAGTTATACAAAACCCGAACATATTACAAAAACATTCTGATATATTCAGGAAGTGTAGAGATTCATCACTTTCGCGGTTATAACGCAGAAGAGAATGTTTATAACTTCTTAAAGATCATCATTAAGCAGATCATATTTGCTGAAGAGTGGGGAACTTCCACTATGAAAGAACGTCAAGTGATACTTGAAGACAAAAAATTTAATTACACTTACTGGAATTATATCCAGGCTTTTAATGATATTTTATTCTATAATAATGAAAGGCATAAACATACTTGGTTTATAAAAGTTTGTGCCAAAGTATTTTCAAAAACTCTTCCAAATTGGTTTTTAAACTGGTGGTCATACCACGATCCAACGATTGAAATATTGCCAGCAATATTCAAACAGTTATATAGCGAGTGGATCCAAGTATCTCCTGATATGGATACTTTATATAAACAAGATCATATTTGTTGGCCTGAAAAAATAGGTCATATCTATTTCTTTCTGGACTTTTCTATCCCATGAATTCATAAATGGGTGCCAGAAGTCGGTTATACCGAGGAAGATATCCCCTGCTTATATCAGACCTATTTCAACAATTTCTGGGATAAATTAATAAAGAAAGACCCAAAGACAGATCAGTTATATGGGCAAGAATTAATTGCTGAGATTACGCTAGCCATAAAGACTTATAAGTCTAAAACAAAAGAAGTGATGATGGAAAATACTTCAATTAAATACATTGCTAGGAAAATCAATTTCCAAGAAGGCAACAAAGAAGAAATAATAGCCCGTTATATGAAAGAAGTTCGATAAACTTTGCTTCAATCAATTGAACAAATTGCTGAAAAATCAGACTCTTCGATGAAGAGTGAACCAGCCATTCTGTTAATGAAGACACGGGCAGCATGTTAAACGATGCCAGGAAGAACAAGTTGAAGAAGTAGACCTTCAAAGTTTTGAAAATTTCATCCAGAAAATGAAAAGGGTGGATAAAACCCAAGAAAAGAGAGAGGTTGATTAAACCGACAAAACAAGATGAAGGACCCCACGCATCATAATCCTGGGACCCAAGACAATGATACCTGTCACTATGCACTGATAGAGGCACTGTAGATTACTGTACATTACTGTAGAAAGATTCTTTTTCTTTCCTTTAAATAGAGGCCTTTGCCTCAATCGTAAACAGTACGGAAATTTTTTAAGCCTTCTCTCTCTAAGTTAGTTTTGCTCTGCCTTCTCTCTAACGAAGACAGTTCTTGTAAAGTTCAAATTTTATTTTGTATAGAGAAATCAGAAAACGTCCAAGTTTTGGACACAAGGGCACTACTCTAAGGTACATTTAATTTTTTTTTCTTTCTTCTTCGATTGCCAGGCTTATAGCCGGCTAAATCCATATCTATGTTGAATACGATATTTCTTAATTTCATATTAACGATGCACTAGACTTAATTAAAATCAAAAGATTCTAAATATGAATAGTTAAGTTATATTATGTAAGTCTTTAGTTTGGTTCCAAGATGGTTGTACAGTCGTGCTATATACTGTAGACTTCAGATTTGCCTTAATGGCTATGTCTAGCGTCTGGTGATAAGGCCGTTTATTTTGAGTTGTTTAAGGTCGTTGAGATCCCAATGAATCCTTCGATATGTCCTAGACACATGGTTTGAAGTCACCATAGTATTTAGTTACAAAGAGGCCCCTTACCTGGGTAAAAGTTTACCATACAGCTAATTACTTACATAATCATAAGGCTAAAGATTCATATCATAGAATCCCTTAATTTTGATTCTTCTTCTTCTTCTTCTTCTTCTTCTATTATTATTATTATTATTATTATTATTATTATTATTATTATTATTATTATTATTATTATTATTATTGTTATTATTATTATTATTATTATTATTATTATTATTATTATTATTATTATTATTATTATTATTATTATTATTATTAGGGCCATAAACCAAACTGGTTTGTACTGTCCCTATTAGGGATTTTTTCCAGTTTTGGTTTCTGCCATCTCTGAGAGCTGCTATAAAGCTTTCAGGTAAGCCTCTTAATGTAAGTGGCTTGAAGGCAACTTGTATTAAACCAATATGCAAAAATCTATGAGATTCTCTATAAGGGGCTAAATCATTTTCAGATAATAATCTAAAAGTAGCATGATCATTATCTATTGTGATAGTCTCTTCAGTAGTTTTAACTACTTGTTTTAAACCTAATTTTTCAAAAGTACCTAACTGGTATGTAACCTTTGGTTGAATTTTAGGAATATTCCATTTATTAAGGTCTAATTGTTGAGGCATATCATATTCTTCCTTCCTACTGTTTTTAACAATAGTTTGCTTTCTAATGATATTCATTAGTAAGAAGGTGTTAAACTTAGTTTCTATCCCTATTCTTTACTACCATGGCTCTGATACCAAAGAGACTATAGGATCGTTTTGACGTAATTATTATTAATAATAATAATAATTTTGACATGGTTTATTCCTGAGTAATCCTCCCTGAAGTTACGTCAAAACGATACGATAGTCTCATTGGTATCAGAGCCATGGTAGTAAAGAATAGGGTAGAAACTAAGTTTAACACCATGGCAGCATAACCGGTGGCCAAGGGTTAGCAGGTGAGATCGTGGTTAACCAGAGTTTACTATTTAACTTAGAACTGCCTGAGTTTAGACCTTTAACCTAAGTAACATCGGAATAGATACAGTAATCAAATTAATACTAAAGCATGCTTCAACAACAGTACAAAAAGGAGGGTAATAACCCACCTTCATACTCAACAGCTTTAACGGAAGAAGGCCAAGAAGGAAATGAGGTTTATAGACAAAGTTCACAAAAAGAATTAATAATTCTTTTAGAACAATCAGACCTTAAATGGAAAGATAATCCTGGCAAATAATGGCTAGGTACTTGGATAGGGCATCATATGCCTCAACTGCTTATAAGTACAGAATGAATGATGAGATAATTTTATTATCAACTGGTTCAGGGAATTTAGAAGCAAATTCAATGCTACGATTAATAGGTATAATTTTCCCTTTTTCAATATTATGACCTAAAAATCTAATATTAGTTTGAAAAAGATTCATCTTAGGTTTAGAAATAACCAAACCATTTTGTATAATAACTTTTCTAAATATTTCTAAATGTAGGAAATGACTTTCAATATTTTTTGAAAATACTAAAATATCGTCAATATAAACAATTATAAAATTACTATAGGAAATAAAGATATCATCCATAATTTTCTGAAATTCAGAAGGAGCATTCTTCAAACCAAATGGCATAACATTCCACTCATATTGGCCCATTGGGACATTAAAAGCGTTTTATATCTATCTGATTCAGCTATTTGAATTTGTCAATAGCCTGATTTAAAACATGTAGTTAAAACTACTGTAGAGACTATCACAGCAGATAATGATCATGCTACTTTTAGATTATTATCTGAACATGATTTAACCCCTTATAGAGAATCTCATAGATTTTTGCATATTGGTTTAATACAAGTTGCCTTCAAGCCACTTACATTAAGATGCTTACCTGAAAGCTTTATAGCAGCTCTCAGAGATGGCAGAAACCAAAACTGGAAAAAATCCCTAATAGGGACAGTATAAACAAGTTTGGCTTATGGCCCTGTATATTTTAATGCTTATCCTAATTTGCAAGTTTCTTTGAGTGATAAAAACTCTTTGAATGCTCTGATATTGAGTATCAAACTTCATGGATACGATTATATGCCAGGAACAGAAGTAATATGTATCTGTTATAGGATTTATTATAAGCCTTTATATACTTTGAATCCTATGTGCAAAATTATGGATTTCAAAAATGAAACTATTTTGATAGAAACTAATTTCGGTAAATCTAAAGTCATTACCAGAAGACCTATTAAGTGGGATGAAATAGATTTTTCCAAAAAATGGGTCATTGAGGAAGGAATAGCTCCTCGAAATAATATTAATAGTGAAATCACGGAAGTCGTGGCTCTTTTATATGAAAATTCTAATAGAAAACATTCTTGGTTTATCAAAATCTGCCTGAATGTATTTGAGCAGAATTTACCAAATTGGTTTTGTGACTGGTGGATTTTATATGGTCCATCAATAGAAATATTAGAAGTTCTGAAGAGTTTATATACACAATGGGTAGAAATATCGCCAAAATTAATAGCTTTATAGAAGGATAATATATTTTTTGAGGGCATGGCCCTTATGTATTTCTTTATAGAATTTTCAATTCCATGGATTATGAAATGGGATATAAAAGTCAGTCAAACTAGTAGGGGATTTTCCTGCTTAAATAGAACATTTTATACAAAATTTTGGAGTAAATTCCTTCAAACAAGCAAGGAAGGTCATATCCACGGGCAAGAGACTTTGGATAATATCCACAAAGCACTTAAGAACTACAGCTCAAAGAGCCATGCCAGTAGTTTGGAAGTTGAAGAACTTAGTCCATTTAAGCAAATAACCAGAAAGCTGCAAATGAAGAAAGGTGCAGTTTCAAAAAAGGAGATTCTAGCCTCCTACTTCGAAGAAATCAAGAAGGATTTAGCTAGAAATTTCGATCAGAAGTCTCTAACGATGTATCTATGGCCTCATTAGGTAATACAACAGATGAGGACATATGTTTGGCTGGTGAATCACAAGGAACTCAATCAGAACAAGTTAATATTGAAGAACTTGAAGAGTTTCTAAGAAAAATGAAAGAAAATGCAGAAGAATCTTCTACAGAAAACAATAAAGGCAAAAGGACAGTTATTTGAAGAAGACTGAAGACCCCACAAGGAAATTATTAGGGTAATACGGACAAAACAGTTTTAATAAAGCACCCGACCCCACCATAAAGGATTGTCAGAAATCTACTTTTATAAAGTAGTTTGTCATCTTCTCTTTTTCTTTTTCTTTGTAGGCCACGATTGTAATTATTTTTATCGGCTATTTTACTATGTATCTGTGACGACCCAGCTAGTCGTCTCATGAGTTACCGCTCTGTTTTCCCCATTTCTACCTTATTATGCTTCATTATCCGTGTTTTATGCAATCACGTTGAATAGTTTGCGTTCGGAGTAGATTTGGTAAGAAATGAGACACTTGGTCTCTTTTAAGAAGGTTTAAGTTGAGAAAAGTCAACCGAATGTTGACTTATGAGTTAGAGGGCTCGGATGTGAGTTCCAATGGTTCGGTTAGTTTCAATATGTGATTTAGGACTTGTGTGAAAAATTTCAGGTCATTCGGACGTAGTTTGGTTGGGTTTAGATCAAAAGAGCGATTTAGAGGATTTTTGAAATCCTTAGGCTTGAATCCGACGCTAATTGGCGTTGATAGGTTGTTCTGAGCGTTCCCAAGGTTGGAACAAGTTTGAATAATATTATGGGATATGTTGGCATGTTTGGTTGAGGTTCTCGTGGCCTCGGGTGAGTTTTGAGTGGTTAAACGGACCATTTAATTGTTGGAAAGAAAAATCTGCAGAAAAACCAGAGTCAAAATGCGGTCACATTTCTCAAATGCGAACGACATATCTCACAATGAGATAGCAAACTCGAACAGATTTCTGGGCAAGATTCGTGTCAAGAATGCGGTCAGAAATGCTGTCGCATTTCTGAAATGCGGACCGCATAGTTACGACACTAAGACCGCAGACCGAGATAGATTTCTGGACAAAAACCAACGTCGAAAATGCGGTCAATAATGCGGTCGCATTATTGACATGCGGACCGCAAACCATGCTTCGTGCTGAATCGCGGTGAAGGATAGGGCTACCTTTGCGATGGTCGCGTCAAATATGCGGACCGCATATCTGTTATGCGACAGATATGCGATCGCATTTTAGGCCTGACAGGGACGTTTTGTCTCGATTTTTGACCCCTTTATAAATAGAAATCAATGCCCATTTGCCATGCAAAATCCATTTTCGTTACCCACGAAGGGGAACACCTCCAAAGACCATAAAATCACAGCAAATCAACCTCAAAACTATATCCAAAGGAGATTTTCTTGGACAAATTCTTAAAAGAAGGAGTTTGTCCATCTTGAATATAGTTGGAGTTATAGAGCTCGGATTGCAACCAATCTTGAAGGGATTTTTGGGAGATTTTCAAGGGAAACATTGGGGTAAGTGTTCCTAACTCAATCTTGGTCAAATTACCCAAATCTATTGCTATTCTAGTATGTAATTGGTGATTTAAGTTGGAAAGTTTGTGGAAAACCCTTAAATTTAGATTTTTAGACTTGGAGGTCGAACCGATGTAGGAATTCGATAAATTTTGTATGGTTGGACTCGTGGGAAGATAAGGAGCCCGTTGAGGTGAAAATTATTGAATTTCGAGAAGTGGGCTCGGGGCTCGGGTTTTGCTAATTTCGGGATTTCTTAGTATTTATTGATTGTTTTCATGTGGGCTTTGTTACTCCAGCATATTGTGACATATTAGTTCTAATTTTGGATAGATTCGACGCGCGCGGAGGCCAATTCAAAGGGCAAAGGCGTCGCGGGCTAAGAATTTAGCCGGTTCGAGGTGAGTAGTGATTGTAAATGATGTCCTGAGGGTTTGAAACCCCAGATTGCACATCGTAGTGCTATATTGAGGCGAGGCACGCGCTCGATGATGAGCGTGGGGTCGTTTACTACTGGGGATTGTTACTTGGTCCATCCTGATTGATGATTTTTACTACATATTGATTGAAACTTATTTGATATCATCATGTTTTGGGCTGATTGCCATATTTGGGCGTCGTGCCGATTATTTGAACCCTTCGGGGGTGTCTATCACTGTTTTGATTCATTACTTGAACCCAGTCATGTTGTTTTCCACTGTTTTACAACTCAGCCACTTTTACTCAGTTTTGAGATTTAAATGACATTTTTAAATGATGTAAATTGGATCGGGTGGCACGCCGCCACGAGATACGATATAAATGGGATCGGGTGGCACGCCGCCATGGGATATAATGTAAATTGGATCGGGTGGCACGCTGCCACGAGATATGATATAAATGGGATCGGGTGGCACACCGCCACGGGATATGATGTAAATTGGATCGGGTGGCACGCCGCCACGAGATATGATATAGCGCTAGGGCCGTAAGGGGCCCCTCCGGGAGTCTGTACACCCCCAGTGAGCGCAGGGTACCCATTGTGATGTGAAATATAGCCCGAGGGACTGATATGGTGTTGTGATATGCCCGAGGGGCTGATACTATTATTAAATGATATTGAGCCCGAGGGGCGTGTTTTTAAAAGATACTGAGCTCGAGGGGCGGTTTTAAATGTTTTCTTTTACTTCACGTCATCTACTTGAAAGACTCACATGTTTCACCGATTGAAAGGAATTTCTACTTGATTCTCACTGATTTACTATTTTAATGATGTTTTATTGCTTCAATATGGATTGCCTTGTGCTTGTGTGTGGTTTCTGCTTTCCGCCATTATTTATGATTATTACTCACTGAGTTGGAAGTACTCACATTATTCCCTGCACCATGTGTGCAGATTCAGGCGTTATTGATTCCGCTCCGAGGCATTGACTACGGCTGTCAGAGCGGTGATTCAGAGACCACGAGGTAGCTGTCGGCGTCCGCAGCCCCGTATCTCTTTTATCTTGTTGTTTCCACTTTCTTCAAATAATTGTGCTAGAGATATTCTAATAGTAATCTTATTATTAGGATTTCATTAGTTGCTCATGACATTGTGACACTCCGGTTTGGGCTGTTGTCGGGATGGTTAGCTATGTTTCCGCAATTTGCTGTTATTAAAATATATAAGTACTGTCTTAACTGCTTAAATCGAGTTATAGTTCGAATTGGCCGGCCTTGTCTTCACGAGAGGCGACATCACGACCGGGTTTGGGATTCGGGTCGTGACAAGTTGGTATCAGAGCCTACGTTACATAGGTCTCACGAGTCATGAGCGGGTTTAGTAGAGTCTCGCGGATCGGTACGAAGACGTCTGTACTTATCTTCTAGAGGCTGCGGAATCTTTTTAGGAAAACTCCATATTCTTGAAATTTTTGTCGTGCGAACTTGTTGATCCGAGCACTGAAACTTCTGTTATCCTATTCTCTCACAGATGGTGAGTACGCGAGATACCGGACGAGGTAGACGACCACCAGTGCCACCCACTGAAGTCACCAGAGGCCGCGGACGCGGTCGTGGTCGTGGCAGAGGCAGAACAACTAGGGTAGCACCTGTTGACCCGCCAATTGCCCCAAGCTCAGGACCAGGCTCCAGTAGCACCGGCTCAGGCACCGGCTGTGCCTATCGTTATTCCAAGTCTTCAGGAGACCTTGGCTCAGATCTTATCAGTTTGCACTAGCCTGGCTCAGGCGGTTTCAGCCACCACAGCCGCAACTACTTCACAGGCCGGGGGAGGCAATCAGACCCCTGTTGCCCGTACACCTGAGCAAGTAGTGCAGGGACTTCAGATGCCGGAGGCACCTCCAGCCCAGCCGGTTGCACCAGCTCAGGAATTCATAGTACCAGTTATGCCAGATGATGAGCAGCGTCGTCTTGAGAGGTTTGGCAGACTCCAGCCTCCGTCATTCAGTGGTGCTGAGGGCGAGGATGCCTAGGGTTTTCTTGACAAGTGTCAGCGAATGCTCCAGACAGCCGGGATCCTTGAGTCTAGTGGTGTGGCATTTACCACGTTTCAGTTTATGGGAGCTGCCTTTAATTGGTGGGAGGCGTATGAGAGGCGTAGGCCGGTTGATGCAGCGCCCCTTACTTGGCAGCAGTTCTTCTCTCTTTTCTTGGAGAAGTATGTGTCGTAGTCCCGCAGAGAGGAGCTGCATAGACAGTTCGAATGGCTGCGGCAGGGGGATATGACTGTGTCGCAATATGAGTCAAGATTTTCTAAATTGGCTCGTCATGCTGTCTGGATGATTCTGACTGATCGTGAAAGGATCAGGAGGTTTGTGGATGGTCTTAATTATCACCTCCGTATTCTTATGACCAGGGAGCGAGTATTGGGTGCTACCTTCAAGGAGGTGGTGATATAGCTCGCGAGATTGAGACGGTTCTCCATCAGGAGCGAGAAGAGTGGGAGGCTAAGAGGCCTCGAGGATCGGGCAGTTATAGTGGTACTCCTTCGAGGGGCCAATTTTAGCAGAATAGAGGTCGTTCCTTCAGGCCTGCTCAGTCAGCCCGTCCAGAGTACCGTGGGGCATCTGCAGGTCATGGTTATCATGGGCTGCCATAGGGCCAGTCATCACTCAGCACCCTTCCAGTTCGTACCCCGTCGGCCCAGGGTCCTTCTATGCCGAGTGCATTTGCTAGAGCACCAGGGAGCTGTTATGAGTGTGGCGAGATGGGCCACATCGGAGGTAGTGTCCTCACTTTGGTGCTAGATCGTCCCAGCAGAGGGGTCAGCCCTCGACTTCTACTCCAGTTACCTTACCACCAGCCCAATCAGCTAGGGGTGGAGGCCAGGCAGCCAGAGGTCGCCCCAGAGGGAGAGGTCGAGCAGGCGGTGGCCAGGCTCGATTCTATGCTATCCCAGGCAGGACAGATGCCAGCGCTTCAGATGCCGTTATTACAGGTATTGTTTCAGTCTGCCACAAAGATGCCTTTGTATTATTTGATCCCGGTTTCACCTATTCGTATGTGTCCTCATATTTTGCTCATTATTTGGGTATGCCCCGGGAGTTCTTGCTTTAGCTGTTCATGTGTCTACCCCGGTGAGCGATACTGTTGTTGTAGACCGTGTGTACCGGTCGTGTGTAGTAACTATTAGGGGTCTGGAGACCTGAGTGGACCTACTGCTGTTAAGCATGGTAGACTTTGATGTCATTTTCGGCATGGATTGGTTATCTCCGTGTCGTGCTATTTTAGACTGTCATTCTAAGACAGTTACTTTGGCTATGCCGGGTGTACCGCAGATCGAGTGGCGTGGCGTGACTGGTTATGTTCCTAGTAGGGTGATATCATTCTTAAAGGCCCAGCGTATGGTTGGGAAGGGTTGCCTTTCATACCTAGCGTTTGTGAAGGATGTTGGAGCTGAGACTCCAAGCATTGACTCTGTTCCTGTTGTGAGGGATTTTCCCGATGTATTTCCTGCAGACTTGCCAGGCATGCCACCGGACAGGGATATTGATTTTGGTATTGACCTGGTGCCGGGCACTCAGCCCATCTCTATTCCACCGTATCGTATGGCACCAGCAGAGTTGAAAGAATTAAAGGAGCAACTTCAGGAACTCCTTGATAAGGGGTTCATTCGGCCTAGTGTGTCACCTTGGGGTGCACCGGTTCTGTTTGTGAAGAAGAAGGATGGCACAATGAATGTGCATCAGTTATAGGCAATTGAACAGGGTAACAATCAAGAACAAGTATCCCTTGCCTCGCATTGATGATTTATTTAACCAGCTTCAGGGAGCGCCAGTGTTCTCCAAGATTGATCTCCGTTCGGGTTATCACCAGTTAAAAATCAGGGGTTCAGATATTTTGAAGACTGCTTTCCGGACTAGATATGGTCACTATGAGTTTCTTGTTATGTCTTTCAGGCTATCCAATGCCCCAGCAGCGTTCATGCAGTTGATGAACAATGTATTTCGGCCTTATCTAGATTCGTTCGTTGTGGTATTCATTGATGATATCCTGGTGTACTCGCGTAGTCAGGAAGAGCACGCAGAGCATTTGCGAGTTGTATTGCAGAGATTTGAGAGAGGAGAAGCTTTATGCAAAATTCTCTAAGTGTGAATTTTGGCTCGGTTCAGTGGCTTTCTTAGGACACGTATTGTCCAGCGAGGGTATACAGGTTGATCCAAAGAAGATAGAGGCGGTTCAGAGTTGGCCTAGACCGTCCTCAGTCATAGAGATTCGTAGCTTCCTTGGGTTGGCAGGCTACTATCGCCGGTTTGTTTAGGGATTCTCATCCATTGCATCGCCCTGGACCAAATTGACTCAGAAGGGTGTTCCATTTGTATGGTCGAACAAGTGTGAGGAGAGCTTTCAGAAGCTCAAGACAGCCTTGACCACAGCTCCAGTATTGGTTCTACCATCAGCCTCAGGTTCGTATACCGTATATTGTGATGCCTCGAGAGTTGGGATCGGTTGTGTACTAATGCAGGAGGGTAGAGTTATTGCTTATGCTTCTCGTCAGTTGAAGCCTCATGAGAAGAACTACCCCATGCATGATTTAGGGCTGGCTGCCATAGTTCATGCTTTGAAGATTTGGAGGCATTACTTTATGGCGTGTCTTGTGAGGTGTTTACTGATCATCGCAGCCTTCAACATTTGTTCAAGCAAAAGGATCTTAATTTGAGGCAGCAGAGATGGTTGGAATTGCTCAAGGATTATGATATCACTATATTATACCATCCGGGAAAGGCCAATATGGTGGCCGATGCTTTAAGCCGAAAGACAGTGAGTATGGGGAGTTTGGCATATATTCCAGTTGGGGAGAGACCTCTCGCAGTCGATGTCCAGACCTTGGCCAATAGGTTTGTGAGATTAGACATCTCGGAATCCAATCGGGTGTTGGCTTGCGTGGTTTCTCGGTCCTCGTTATATGATCGCATCAGGGAGCGTCAGTATGACGATCCGCATTTTCTTGTCCTTAAGGACAGAGTCCAGCATAATGATGCTAAAGATGTGACCATCTGCGACGATGGAGTGTTGAGGATGCAGGGTCGGATTTGTGTACCTAATGTGGATGGGCTTCGGGAGTTGATCCTGGAAGAGGCCCATAGCTCGCGGTATTCCATTCATCCGGGTGGCGCAAGATGTATCAGGACTTGAAATAACATTATTAGTGGAGAAGGATGAAGAAGGATATTGTGGGGACTTTGTTGTCGGACTCTCACGGACTTTGAAGAAGTTCGATGCTATTTGGGTGATTGTGGATCGATTGACCAAGTCTGCGCACTTCATTCCTGTGTGTACTACCTATTCTTCAGAACGGTTGGCAAGGATTTATATCCGAGAGATTGTTCGGCTGCATGGTGTTCCAGTTTCTATCATTTCAAATAGAGGTACTCAGTTCACTTCGCAGTTCTGGAAAGCCGTGCAGAGAGAGTTGGGTACTCAGGTGAAGTTGAGCATAGCTTTTCATCCTCAGACAGATGGGCAGTCCGAGCGTACGATCCAAATATTGGAGGACATGTGGCATGCATGTGCTATTGATTTCAGAGGTTCATGGGATGAGTTTCTACCACTTGCAGAGTTTGCTTATAACAACAGCTACCAGTTAAGTATTTAGATGGCTCCGTATGAGGCTTTGTATGGGAGGCGGTGTAGATCTCCAGTTGGTTGGTTCGAGCCTGGCGAGGCTAGACTATTGGGGACTGACTTGGTTCAGGATGCTCTAGAAGAGGTGAAAGTGATCCCAGAGAGGCTCCGTACAGCACAGTCGAGGCAGAAGAGTTATGCCGATAGGAAGGTTCGAGATGTGTCCTACATGGTTGGTGAGAAGGTCTTGCTGAAGGTGTCACCCATGAAAGGTGTTATGAGATTCGGGAAGAAAGAGAAATTGAGTCCTCGGTTCATTGGGCCATTTGAAGTGCTTCGGAGAGTTGGGGCGGTGGCTTATGAGCTTGCTTTGCCACCCAGTCTGTCGAGTGTACACTCAGTATTTCATGTTTCTATGCTCCGGAAGTATATTGGGACCCATCTCATATTTTGGACTTCAGCACGATTCAGTTGGATGATGATTTGACCTATGAGGTGGAGCCAGTGGCGATTTTGGATCGTCAGGTTTGGAAGTTGAGGTCCAAGGAGATAGCTTCAGCGAAAGTTCAGTAGAGAGGTCGATCCGTGGAGGAGGCTACCTGGGAAACCGAGTGGGAGATGCGGAGCATATATCCTCACCTATTCGAGGCTCCAAGTATGTTTCTTGACTCGTTCGAGGACGAACGTTTGTTTAAGTGGGGGAGAATGTGACGACCCAGCTAGTCGTCTCATGAGTTACCGCTCCGTTTTCCCCATTTCTACCTTATTATGCTTCGTTATCCGTGTTTTATGCAATCACGTTGAATAGTTTGCGTTCGGAGTAGATTTGGTAAGAAATGAGACACTTGGTCTCTTTTAAGAAGGTTTAAGCTGGAAAAAGTCAACCGAATGTTGACTTATGAGTTAGAGGGCTCGGATGTGAGTTCCGATGGTTCGGCTAGCTTCGATATGTGATTTAGGACTTGTGTGCAAAATTTTAGGTCATTCGGACGTGGTTTGGTTGGGTTTAGATCAAAAGAGCGATTTAGAGGATTTTTGAAATCCTTAGGCTTGAATCCAACGCGAATTGGCGTTGATAGGTTGTTCTGAGCGTTCCGAAGGTTGGAACAAGTTTGAATAATGTTATTGGATATGTTGGCATGTTTGGTTGAGGTTCACGTGGCCTTGGGTGAGTTTTGAGTGGTTAAACGGACCATTTCATCGTTGGAAAGAAAAATCTGCAGAAAAACCAGAGTCAAAATGCGGTCGCATTTCTCAAATGCGGACCGCATATCTCACAATGAGATAGCAAACTCGAACAGATTTCTGGGCAAGATTCGTGTCAAGAATGCGGTCAGAAATGCTGTCGCATTTCTGAAATGCGGACCGCATAGTTACGACACTGAGACCGCAGACCGAGATAGATTTCTGGACAAAAACCAACGTCGAAAATGCGGTCAATAATGCGGTCGCATTATTGACATGCGGACCGCAAACCGTGCTTCGTGCTGAATCGCGGTAAAGGATAGGGCTACCTTTGCAATGGTCACGTCAAATATGCGGACCGCATATCTGTTATGTGACAGATATGCGATCGCATTTTAGGCGTGACAGGGGCGTTTTGTCTCGATTTTTGACCACTTTATAAATAGAAATCAGTGCCCGTTTCCATGCAAAACCAATTTTTGTTACCCACGAAGAGGAACACCTCCAAACACCATAAAATTACAGCAAATCAACCTCAAAACTATATCCAAAGGAGATTTTCTTAGACAAATTCTTAAAAGAAGGAGTTTGGCCATCTTGAATATAGTTGGAGTTATAGAGCTCGGATTGCAACCAATCTTGAAGGGATTATTGGGAGATTTTCAAGAGAAACATCGGGGTAAGTGTTCCTAACTCAATCTTGGTCAAATTACCCAAATTTATTGCTATTCTAGTATGTAATTGATGATTTAAGTTGGAAAGTTTGTGGAAAACCATTAAATTTAGATTTTCAGACTTGGAGGTCAAATCGATGTAGGAATTTGATAAATTTTGTATGGTTGGACTTGTGGGGAGATAAGGAGCCTGTTGAGGTGAAAATTATTGAATTTCGAGAAGTGGGCCCGGGGCTCAGGTTATGTTAATTTCGGGATTTCTTAGTATTTATTGATTGTTTTCGCGTGGGCTTTGTTACCCCAGCATATTGTGACATATTAGTTCTAATTTTGGATAGATTTGACGCGCACGGAGGCCAATACAAAGGGCAAAGGAGTCACGGGCTAAGAATTTAGCGGTTCGAGGTGAGTAGTGATTGTAAATGATGTCCTGAGGGTTTGAAACCCCGGATTGCACATCGTAGTGCTATAGTGAGGTGAGGCACGCGCTCGATGATGAGTGTGGTGTCGTTTACTACTGGCGATTGTTACTTGGTCTGTCCCGATTGATGATTTTTACTACATATTGATTGAAACTTATTTGATATCATCATGTTTTGGGCTGATTGCCATATTTGGGCTTCGTGCCGATTATTTGAACCCTTCGGTGGGTGTTTATCACTATTTTGATTCATTACTTGAACCCAGTCATGTTATTTTCCACTGTTTTACAACTCGGCCACTTTTACTAAGTTTTGAGATTTAAATGACATTTTTAAATGATATTGAGCCTGATGGGCGGTTTTAAATGTAAGACTCACATGTTTCACTGGTTGAAAGGAATTTCTACTTGATTCTCACCGATTTACTGTTTTAATGATGTTTTATTGCTTCAATATGGATTGCCTTGTGCTTGTGTGTGGTTTCTGCTTTCCGCCATT
>MCJB01048567.1:113607-128584 GCA_002018475.1 Nicotiana obtusifolia
GGTGAGGCACGCGCTCGATGATGAGCGTGGGGTCGTTTACTACTGAGGATTGTGACTTGGTCCATCTCGATTGATGATTTTACTACATATTTGATTGAAACTTATCTGATATCATCATGATTTGGGCTGATTGCCATATTTGGGCTTTGTGCCGGTTATTTGAACCCTTTGGGGGTATTTATCACTGTTTCCTTACTGTTTGATTCATTACTTGAACTCAGTCATGTTGTTTTCCACTGTTTTACAACTCAGTCACTTTTACTAAGTTTTGAGATTTAAATGACATTTTTAAATGATGTAAATGGGATCGGGTGGCACGCCGCCACGGGATATGATGTAAATTGGATCGGGTGGCACGCCCACCACGAGATATGATATAAATGAGATCGGGTGGCACGCCGCCACGAGATATGATATAAATGAGATCGGGTGGCACGCCGCCACGGGATATGATGTAAATTGGATCAGGTGGCACGCCGCCACGAGATATGTTATAAATGAGATCGGGTGGCACGCCGCCACGGGATATGATGTAAATTGGATCAGGTGGAACACCGCCACGAGATATGATATAAATGGGATCGGGTGGCACGCCTCCACGGAATATGATGTAAATTGGATTGGGTGGACGCCGCCACGAGATATGATATAGCGCTTGGGCTGTAAGGGACCCCTCCCGGAGTCTGTACACCCCCCGTGAGCGCAGGGTACCCATTGTGATGTGAAATATTGCCTGAGGGGATGATATGGTGTTGTGATATGCCCGAGGGGCTGATACCGTTTTTAAATGATATTGAGCCTGATGGGCGGTTTTAAATGTAAGACTCACATGTTTCACTGGTTGAAAGGAATTTCTACTTGATTCTCACCGATTTACTGTTTTAATGATGTTTTATTGCTTCAATATGGATTGCCTTGTGCTTGTGTGTGGTTTCTGCTTTCCGCCATTATTTATGATTATTACTCACTGAGTTGGAAGTACTCACATTACTCCCTGCACCATGTCCGCATATTCAGGCGTTATTGATTCCGCTCCGAGGCATTGATTACGACTGTCAGAGCGGTGATTCAGAGACCACGAGGTAGTTGTCGGCGTCCGCAGCTCCTTTATCTTGTTGTTTCCACTTTCTTCAAACAATTATGCTAGAGATATTGTAATAGTAATCTTATTATTAGGATTTCATTAGTTGCTGATGACATTGTGATACCCCGGTTTGGGCTGTTGTCGGGATGGTTAGCTATATTTTCGCAATTTGCTGTTATTAAAATATGTAAGTACTGTCTTAACTGCTTAAATCGAGTTATAGTTCGAATTGGCTGGCCTTGTCTTCACGAGAGGAGCCATCACGACCGGGTTTGGGATTCGGGTCGTGACAGTATTTTTTAACTTTTATTTAGCAGATCCATTATATAAGAATCGTAGGTTTCAGAATAAAGAACAAGCTTTTCTGGAAGCTATCTCTCTCTCTCTCTAGTCTTAGGATTCTTGAACTATTCTTGAAGCATGATTTAGTATTAATTTGATTACTGTATCTATTTCGATATTAATTAGGTTAAAGGTCTAAACCAGACAGTTCTAAGTTAAATAGTAAGCTCTGGTTATGGCAGCATAACCGGTGGCCTCCGAGTCTTTAAGCCAAGGTTAGGCGTTGTAAAAGGGTTAGCAGGTGAGGTCATGGTTTAGAGTTTATCTACTGGCTTAGAATTTTGACAGGGTTTATTCCTTAGTAATCCTCCCTGAAGTTACGCCAAAACGATACGGTAGTCTCATTGGTATCAGAGCCATTATTATTATTATTATTATTATTATTATTATTATTATTATTATTATTATTATTAAAAAAGACTGCTAAGCCAGAATCTTTAACAAGTTGTCCCCTTTAGCCTGCCACACGTTTTGTAAGTCATTATTACTAGTTCACTAAATAAATGCCCCACTGCATTTTGATATATTGCTAGGCTATTACGGGCCCAATATGTAAGTTGGTGTATTTTTAATTGGGAATTGGGAAAGAGTCAAAATTGTCCCTTAATTATTGGAAAAGGGATAATTATATTCTCCGTTTAAATTTGGTTTGGAGTAGGTTTTGGTGTTATCGAGGTCCGTTTGGGATTCCGAGCCTGGGAATAGTTTCGCATGGTGATTTAAGACTTGCACACAAAAATTTGGTGTCATTCCGAGTAGTTTAAGTACGAATCGGCGCATTCGGAGTAAGTTGGAAGAATTTGAAGTACATAATTTGATCCTATTGGTTTTGGGTTGCGATTCTTAGTTTTAATGTCGTTTTCCACGTTCCGAGGGTGCAAGCGAGTCCGTTTCATGATTTCAAACTTGTTGGTATGTTTCAACGAGGCCTCGGGGACTTAGGTGCAATCCGGGCAATGCACGGATTGAATTAGGACACAAAAGGGCTGCTGGTGCAGCAGTTCTAGTGTGCCCCGCACCTGCGAGCTTTTGGCCGCAGGTGCGAGCCCGCAAATGTGCGGTTTTGGTAGCAGAAGTGGCTTGGGGCATCTGGCCAGTGGTCTGTAGAAGCGGAGAATCATGCGCAGAAGCAGTCTCGCTTATGCAATGGATTGCCCGCAAGTGCAAAAGCGCCGCAAATGCGCTTCACGTCCGTTGAAGCGGGGTCCCGTCCACAGAAGCGGCCAGCGCTGTGCCTAAGTAGTTCCGCAAAAGCGGTACAGCAGATGCGGCCCTAGGACTGCAGATGCGAAAGTCCTGCTGGGCTTCATTTAAGTCGGGATTCAAACATTTTGGATTCATTTAATGCATTCCTTAGGTGATTTTTGGCGCTCTTAGAGAGGGGTTTCCACTAGCTATTTTAGATAAGTAATTTTCATCCCAATGTAAGTTAAATAAATAGATTATGGGTAGATTTTAACATGTAAATTTGTGAAAATTATGGTTTTAGATGAATAACCCTAGGTTTTGATAAAAATGGGATTTACGCACAAAAATGGTTAATGGGATTGAGTGAAAATTATATATTTGAGTTCGTGAAGTTATGGGTAATAACTTTCTTCGAAAATTTTTGGAATCCGGGCACGTGGGCCCGGAGATGAATTGTAGGAATGCTTCAATTGGGGTTGGGTAATCACTCTAATAGTTAGAATATGAACTTTTGAACATGTATTGATTAATTTATATAACATTTGACTAGTTTTGGATTGTTCAGCACCGTGTTGAGGCTTTAGAACAAAATTTGTGATGGGATAGTGAACCTTGAGACGAGGTAAGTCTCTTGTGTAACCTTGTAAGAGGGAAATTTGCCCCATAGGTGATTTAAATTAATATTTGCTTTTAATTGTGGGGGGTACGTACGCATGAGGTGACGAGAGCCCGTGCGTAGCTACTATTTATGCTTATATCCGGGTAGTTTAGGACCCAAATCATGAATTACTTCTAATGTTTGCACCCTACTTATAATTTAAGTGCCAGAATTAAATTAGAACTTGTTAGAGAATTGTAAAAGACCGAATTTCACTTACTTGAATTTATAGCGGATTCCTTGACCGTTAATGAAAATTGTATAACATTGTGTATTAGTTTTGTTATAACGTTTAAGTCAAATGCCTATAAAGTATCATCTCTTCTTGTGGAGCGGGCTGAACGCCTCGGCAGTAAATAGATGCATCTATGGATCGTATCGCACATCTCTCGGCAACGTACGCGTTATTCCGGATCGGGCCGTACGACCTCGGCATAAATCGTGCTTATAATACTCGGAGCCTAATCATACTTGATATTATTTTGTGGCTTATGAGGTTACACTTATTAATGGCGGGAATTTATTTGGAGTTTATTAATTTGTAAAAGAATTATTTGTTCCTGCTTGTTAATGAGTTATTATTATTATTTACATAACACATGCTTACTTAGAATTTCTGTATTCATATTGTTAGCCCATAGTAAGTGTCGAAGTCGACCTCTCGTCACTACTTCTTCGAGGTTAGACTAGATACTTACTGGGTACATGTTGTTTATGTACTCACACTACACTTTTGCACTAATCGTGCAGGATATGAGGCAGGTACGTCTGGCGGTCCTACCGGCGCGCATCCCAAATATCCCGAGTCCTAGTGGCGAGCTCTTCCTAAGCCAATGCAGCCCCTAGAGTCTCTCTTTGTATTTATATTATGTCTACTTCATTTCAGACAGTAGTTAGAGTTTTGTATATTCTACTAGTTGCTCATACACTTGTGACACCAAGTCTTGGTACACACACTAGTAGACTTTATGGTTTTGGAGTACTTATATCATCATGATTTCCATTCAATTGTCTTTATTTTAGTTATTAAAATTTTCACTCCTTAATTTATTATGAAATAGATTAATTACTTGAAAAACTTATTAATAGTGAAATAACATGGCTTAGTTCACCATTGGCTTGCCTAGCAGCGACATTGGACGCCATCACGGCCTATAAAAGAAATTGGGTCGTGACAGATAATTTTTTAATTTATAGATAAGTTTTTAAATTTGAATTAAAATAAAACATAAATTTATCTTTTGGTATCATACTTAATTTGGTTAATGATCATAAGCAATCATGTTAGGAACTTTTGTTATCTTTTCTAATTATTTAAATACTATTTCGCCTCTGAGAAAAAAAAATAATAAAACTACTCCATATAACTATAAAGCTCTGTCACATCAAAACCCATATTATTAAAGTTCTTTAAAATACTATAGCTAGATTTAAATAAAGGGAATTTCTTTTAAAATAAATATTATATATAGGGTACACGTCTATGTTTATCCAAATAACAAAAAAAAGTTTAAAAATCAAATAAAAGTTTACTTACATATATAATGAAGTAAACCTACATGCTGGAGAAAGAAACATCACAAAAATCAGTTAATATTCAAAAACAATTTGTTTTTCTTTTCTTTTTGAAGAATGTTTGTTTGACGAGTCAATTTATATAAATGGACATCAAACAAATAGCAAAATTTTGTCTATACAATTGCTATCATTAATTTCAATTTAGCACCTTCTAGGAATTGAAGGATATAAGCTGAAATCTCTTCATTTAGCTGCAGTCAAGCCAACATTGCAAGGGTATAATACTTAACAATATTAGTTGTGAATCATTAGATTATATGAAAGGTTTTTTTTTTTCTCGAATTTCAACAAGAGGGATATTAGTTTCTAATTGATAGTTTCTATATTGATTTTCAAGTGTAATAAAATGTATTAAAAAAAAAAAGGGCAGCCCGGTGCACTAACAAATTTAAAAAAATAATATTTGTATGACATGATTTTTTTTTTTAAAAATGTAAATAAATTATTTCAAAACCGAGATCTTATGGAATATTACGAATATCTGGCCAGATTGATATTTTACTTTTTATAGCTAATATGCATAGATGATATACCGACTGCACGTGATTATACACATGTAACGATCTGACCGGTCGTTTCGCTATCTAGATCCCCATTCCCCTAAATAAGACTCCCCTTATGTGCTTTTACCGTTTATGACTTGCGGGAATGGTTAGTTCGGGATTTGGAAGGGTTCGGGTTGATATCGAAACACTTGGTTCCTTAAGGATAGCTAAAAGGGCTAAATTTGAATTTGGTCAACGTTTTAAGTAAACGACTTCGGAATCGAGATCTGACGGTCCTTATAGGTTTGTATGATGATTTTGGACTTGTGCGGATGTTCGGATAGGGTTTTGGATGACCCAGAAGCGTTTCATCGCTTAATATCGATAGTTGGCACCTTGAAGGTTTTAAAGTTCTTTAAATTTTATTCGGAGTAGGTTTTGATGTTATCAAGGTCCGTTTGGGATTCCGAGCTAAGGAATAGTTACTGTCACGACCCAAAATCGTAACTTGTCGTGATGGCGCCTGTCGTGGTACGAGGCAAGCCGACATTACAGAATAATCCTAACACTTTTAACAGAAAATGAATTAAAGCTGTTTAAATAACAAAAATTCTCATAAACAGGGAAAGAAACCCAAAACTCAATGCGGAATTCCCAACTATCGGGGTGTCACAGAGTACATGAGCATCTATGCATCACAAGTCTGGAAAACACGGTCTATAATAGTCTGACACTAAATACAATAAGTAAGAAGATAGGGAAGGAGAGACAAGGTCTGGAAACACCGACAGCTACCTCGGAATCTCTGGAAGATCAACTAAGCGAAGAAATCAACACCCACTGTGTCCGAAAACACCTGGATCTGCACACGAAGTGCAGGGTGTAGTATGAGTACAACCAACTCAGTAAGTAACAATACTAAATAAAGAACTGAAAGTAGTGACGAGCTTCACAGCTAAGTCCAATTACAGTAATTTCTAACATAAAAAGGTACGTTGATTTCAAGTTCAACATTTAAGACCCAAACAGTAATTTTATATCAAGTTCAACTGAAACAGAAGATAATATCTCTCAGAAATTTCCAAAACAGTGATATATGACAACTGAAGTGCAAAAATAATGAAATCGATGCATTCTCTCATAGCAACAGTTACTCAGTCCTCCCATTCACTCCAACCTCACAATCACTCTTTCCTCACAGCCACTCATTCCTCTCAATCACTCAGCACACGGCACTCGGCACTCGGCACTCAGTAGGTGCCTACGCTTACTGGGGGTGTGTACAGACTCCGGAGGGGCTCCTTCAGCCCAAGCGCTATAACAAGACAATCATGGCATAAATCAATGAAACATGCTGCGGCGTACGGCCCGATCCCATAAATATCCTCACAATCAGGCGCTTGATCTCACTCAGTCATCAACCTCTCAAGTCTCTCGGGCTCTCAGAAATCATGATAAGTGGCCCAACAATAATTTTATGATGCATCAATAATGAACAATAGATACTGAGATATAATATGCAAGTAAAATTGTGACTGAGTACAAAACAACAATTTAGCAGATAATTCAACATGTACACGACCTCTGTGGGTCCCTAAAGTGTTAACACATATTTAAACATGATTTGTAGTTCGATTTCTCTAATACATGAAAAATGTACGGATATCAAAAGATTATTCAACCACACAGTTCCCTGGAATTTATCAAGTCACAATTCCTACAGTGCACGCCCACACGCCCGTCACCTAGCATGTGAGTCACCTCAAAACCAATCACATATCACAGAATCCGGGGTTCATACCCTCAGGACCAAATTTAGAACTGTTACTTACTTCCAACCGTGAAACTCTTTATTCTGTTATGCCTTTACCTCGCGAATCGGCCTCCGAATGCCTTGAATCTAGTCACAATTAATTCGATTAAGTCAATACAAATTATAGGAATTAATTCTATATGAAAATACTAGTTTTCCAACAAAATCCTAAATTGCACTAAAAAATCACCTATGGGGCCCACGTCTCGGAACCCAACAAAAGTTACAAAATATGAACGCGCATTCAACCACGAGTCCAACCCTACCAATTTTATCAAATTTCGACATCAACTCGACCCTTAAATCTTCAATTTAAACTTAAGGATTTTCACAATTTTCCCAACTTCAAACACCAATTAAATGCTAAAAATAGCAATAGATTCGGGTAATTTGACCAAAATTAAGTGAAGAACACTTAACCCGATGTTTTCCTTGAAAATCTCCCGAAAATCGCCTCTTCCCGAGCTCCAAATCATTAAAAATTCCCATTTTCAGAACTTAAACTCACTGCCCAGACATTTCTTCTTCGCGAACGCGGAAGCTCCCTCGCGTTCGCGAAGCACAAAACTTCACAGCCCAAAATCTCTCTTACGCGAACGCGAGGGTCCTCTCGCGAACGCAATGACCAGAGATTACAGGTCTCCGCGAACGCGGAGCCTCACTCGGGAACGCTTAGGCCAACACTCCAGTCCTCTCTCTTATTCTTCGTGAACGCGACCGCCTCCTCGCGTTCGAGATGCACACTGACCCTCAACCTTCGCGAACACGTCTCCTCTTCGAGAATGCGAAAAACAAATCCTCGCCATCCTCCAGTTGCCCTTTACGAACGCGGGAACCCTACCGCGAACGCGAAGAAGGAAACCAGACAGTGCATCAGAAAAATTCTAGCATAGTTCAAAGTCCAAATTCAATCTGTTAACCAACCGAAACTCACCTGAGGCCCCCGAGACCTAAACCAAATACACCAACAAGTCCTAAAACATCATACGAACTTAGTCGAACCCCTAAATCACATCAAGCGATGCTAAAAACACGAATCATACCCCAATTCAAGCTTAATGAAACTAAGAAATTTTAAATTCTACATTCGGTGCCGAAACCTATCAAATCAAGTCCGATTGCCCTCAAATTTTGCACACAAGTCATAACTGATATAACGGACCTATTTCAGTTTCCAGATTGGGTTCCGACCCCGATATCAAAAAGCCAACTCTCGGGTCAAATTTTCAAACTTAAATTTCTATTTTAGCCATTTCAAGCCTAATTTTTCTACTGACTTCCAAATAATTTTTCGGACACGCTTCTAAGTCCAAAATCACCATATGGAGCTATTGAAATCATCAAAATTTTATTCCGGGGTCGTTAATGCATAAGTCAATATCCGGTCAACCTTTTCAACTTAAGTTTTCATCTTTGAGACTAAGTGTCTCAATTATTTTGGAAACCTAACCGGACCCGAATCAATTAGCCCGACAAGTCACATAATAACTGTAAAGCACAAATTGAGCAGTAAATGGGGAAATGAGGATGTAATACCCAAAACGACCGGCCGTGTCGTTACATTCTCCCCCTCTTAAACAGACGTTTGTACTTGAACGGGTTTAGAATCATACCTTGAGCCTCAAATATGTGTGGATATTTGCTCCGCATATCCCACTCAATCTCCTAGGTACCTTCTCCGAGTCGTTGGCCTCTCCACTACAATTTCACTGAAGCTATATTCTTTGATCTCAACTTTTGAACCTGCCGATCCAAAATGGCCACCGGCTCCACATCATAAATCAAATTACTATCCAATTGAACCATACTGAAATCCAAAACAAGAGACGGATCTCTGACATACTTCCAGAGGGAGCGAGCGAGTCCGTTTACTATTCTTAGTTTTGATGTTGTGCGTTTCGAAGGAGCGAGCGAGTTCGTTTTATGATTTCAAACTTGTTGGTATGTTTGGGCGGGGCACTAGGGCCCCTGGGCCCCGGGTGTTAATCGGACGAGGTGCGGACCAAGTTTTGGACATAGAGGAAATGGCTGAAGCATCCAGCTTCTGGTGTAATCGCACCTACGGAAGGCTATCTGTAGATGCGAGCTCGCAAACCGCAGAAGCGGCAAGCAAAGGCTGCCCAGGAATCACAGAAGCGGGGGAAGGACCGCACCTACGAAGGTGAAGGTGCGAAGCAGACGATCGCAGAAGTAGGGGAAGGCGCAGGTGCGATGAGCTCACCGTAGAAGCGGTCTCGCAGAAACAAGCCGCTGGTCGCAGAAGCGGAAGTCTTGGAGGCAGTGAGCTTCATTTATTACGGAACTTAATTCATCTCTAACCCATTTCTCTCACTTTTGGGCAATTTTGGAGCTTCTTGAGAGAGGTATTCACCTAGAAACTTGGAGGTAAGTAAATTCTATCTAATGTAAGTTAAATACATAGATTATGGGTAGATTTAACATGTAAATTTGTGAAAAATTTATGGTTTAGATGAAAAAAATCTAGGTTTTGATAAAAATGAGATTTAACCATGAAAATGGTTATGGAATGGAGTGAAAATTATATATTTGAGTTCGTGAAGTTATGGATAACAACTTTCTTCGAAATTTTCTAGAATCTGGTCACGTGGGCCCGGGGATAAAAATTTAGGAATCATTCAATTGGGCTTGGGTAATCACTCTAATGGTTAGAATATGAACTTTTGAACATGGATTAATTAATTTATATGACATTTGACTAGTTTTGGATTGTTTGGCACCGAGTTGAGGCTTTAGAGCGAAATTGAGACCGGAAAGCGAGCTTTGAGATGCGGTAAGTCTCTTGTCTAACCTTGTAAGACGGAACTCATCCCCTTAGGTGTATTTTGTTGTGAATTATATGTGTGGGGAGCTATGTACACACTAGGTGATTAGAGTCCCTGCGTAGCTATATTCTATGGGTAGTCTTAAGCTTACACCATGCTTTGTTTGCTCTATTATGTTGGTCATGGCTATTAGTTGTCTTAACTAGAGCTGAGATTAAGGATTTTAAGATTTAAAGTCTCCCGTTTAAATTTCTTATGTGTGGGCAAGAAATGAAAGAATTTTATAATAGTTTTGAGAAATATATGTTCACTCATGTTGCAAGTATTTTCGCAAGCGAGGTAATTTTCCTCTACTCTCATGGGAGCGGGACTTTTGTCTCGGCAAGTTAATAGAGATATCTATGGTTTGTGCCGTTCAACCCTCAGCAGTGCACAAAGTATATACTTATATATTTTGGATCGGGCCGCAGGACCTCGACATAAATCGTGCGTAATAAAAAATTTGAAGCGTAATCTTCTTGATATTATTTTATTGGTTTGAAAGGTTACATTTATTAAATGATGGATATTGATTTGAGATTTATTATTAGTGATGGAAATATTTATTTGCTGCTTGTTATGGAGATTTATGGTTGTTTACATAACTCATGCTTATTTAGAATTTCAGTACTTTATTGTTAGCCCATAGTAAGTGTCGAAGCCGACTCCTCGTCATTACTTCTTCGAGGTTAGACTCGGTACTTACTGGGTACATGTTATTTATGTACTCATGCTACACTTTTGCATTAACCGTGCAGGATATGAGGCATGTGCTTCTAGACATCATCCCAGCGCGCATTTCTGATACATCGAGACTTAGCGGTGAGCTGCCTTCCGAGCCCGTTCTGCAGCACCTGAAGTCTTTATTTTGTATTTACTTTCTGCCTACTTTACTTCAGAAACTAGTTTAGTGTTTTGCGTATTCTACTAGTAGCTCATATACTTGTCACACCAGGTCTTGAAATTTTGCTAGTAGACACTTGATGATTTTGAGTATTTATTTCACTACACCTGATCTTACAATTTGTTACGTTTTATTTTATTAAATTTTCTCATCTCTTATGTAATAATTAAAAACCAACTATTTCAAAAAATGTTAAAAGAATAGACACACGATTAGTTCACCGTTGCTTTGCCTAGCGGCGACGTTTGGCGCCATCACGGCCGATAGAAAATCGGGTCGTGACAACATAGTATCAGAGCACTAGGTTCACGTAGGTCTCACAAGTTATGAGCAGGCCTAATATATTCTTGCAGATCTGTGAGGAGACGTCCGTACTTATCTTCGAGAGGCTATAGGGTGTTACGAAACTACTCTTTCTTCATCTCTTATCGTGCAGTTGATATGGTACTAAGTATCTTTCATTTATTCTCTCATAGATGGTGAGAACGCATGCAAGGGATGTCCCAGACCATGGAGGAGCTACTCCCCCTGTTGCTAGAGGCGGAGGGAGGGCTCCAGCTCGTGGTAGAAGACGAGGACGTCCTAAAGTTTCCCTAGCTATGCCACCAGTGGATCCAGTAGAGGATCTTATTATTGAGGAGCAGGGTGAGGTGCTTGCAGTAGAGCCAGCCCCGGTGGATTTCATGTCCGTGCCGGGATTCCAGGAGGTGATGGGCCTTATGCTGTGGTTCATGGATTCTATGACACAAGCTAGTTTATTTCCAGCAGATCAAGCCACGTCTCAGGCGGGAGGGAGAGCACAGCCAGTTGCAGCAGCTATACTTGAGCCCATACCAGCTACGTTCGGCAGTCCGCATAGGCTATTGGACAGATGGACCAGGCTACAACCTCCTGTCTTTGGAGGTGAGCGACACGAGGACCCCGAGACTTTATTGATAGCTGCAGGGACAGACTGTAGAATATGAGGATATTGGAGTCCCACAGGGTGGATTTTACTACTTTCTAGCTGGAGGGTAGGGCCCGTAGGTGGTGGCAGTCATATCTTCTCGGCAGACCAGTAGATTCTCCTCCCATGTTCACACGCCTCTTCTTGGACAGATATATCCCACCTCTTAGAGGGAAGAGTTGTGATTTCAGTTCGAGCAGCTCCGGTAGGGCCAGATGGTAGTGACCGACTATGAGGCTCTGAGTTGTCTTGCCATACACTTATGATACTTCCAACCGATGCTGAGAGAGTACGGAGGTTTTTTACAGGTTTGGACGCTGCTAGCCAGAGTTGGCCTCATCCTACCACAGCGACTGAGATCAGGAGCTTCCTGGGGTTAGGAGGTTATTATCGGCGGCTTGTGGAGGGGTTCTCATCTATTGCAGCACCTTTGACTAGATTGACCCAGAAGGGTGTTCTATTCCGACGGTTCGATGATTGCGAAATGAGCTTTCAGAAGCTCAAGACCGCATTGACTTCAGCACCACCGTTAGTGTTGCCTTCCGGTTTGGGATGTATATTGTGTATTGCGACGCTTCGCGCGTTGGTTTGGGTTGTGTATTGATGTAGTAGGGGCGAGTTATTGCATATGCTTTACGTCAGTTGAAGACCCACGAGAAGAATTACCCCGTGCACGATTTGGAGTTGGTCGCGATTGTCCAAGCACTTAAGATCTGGAGGCATTATCTTTATGGGGTGTCCTGTGAGGTTTACACCGATCATCACAGCTTGAACCATTTGTTCAAATAGAGGGATCTCAATTTGAGGCAGCGCAGGTGGATTGAGTTACTAAAAGACTATGATATTACCATCATTTATCATCTGGGCAAGGCGAATGTAGTTGCACATGCCTTGAGCAGAAAGGCGGAGATTATGGGTAGTTTGACATTCATTTCAGCGGAGGAGAGGCCACTAGCTTTGGACATTCAGCCCTTGGCTAACCGACTTGTGAGGTTGGATATTTCAGAGCCCAGCCGAGTTCTTGCATGCCTCATCGCTCAGTCTTCACTATTCGAGCAGATCAAGGCTCGCCAGTTTACTGATCCGCACTTGTTGGTTCTCAGAGAGACGGTACTACAAGGTAGTGCCAAGGAGGTTACTCTCGGTGAGGATGGTGTTCTGCGACTCCAGGGTCGCCTATGTGTTCCCAATGTTGATGGTTTGAGGGAGAAGATCCTAGAGGAGGCACAAAGTTCTCTGTATTCTATTCATCCAGGTGCTACAAAGATGTATTGCGACCTGAGGCACCATATTGGTGGCGATGAATGAAGAAGGACATAGTTGAGTGTGTAGCGAGGTGCCTAAATTGCCAGCAGGTTAAGTATGAGCATCAGACGCCATGTGGTCTACTTCAGCAGATGACAATACCCGAGTGGAAATGGGAGCGCATGACTATGGACTTCGTAGTTGGGTTGCCGCGGACCTTGCAGAAGTTTGATGCAGTTAGGGTCACTGTCGACAGGCTGACCAAGTCGGCACACTTCATTTCGGCTGTGACCACGTATTCTTCAGAGAGATTGGCCTAGATTTATATTCAGGAGATTGTTCGATTGCATGGTGTGCCTGATTCCAACATATCAGATAGGGGCTCTCAGTTTACTTCACATTTCTGGAGAGTAGTACAGAGCGAGTTGGGGACCCGTGTAGAGCTCAACATAGCCTTTTATCCGCAGACCGACGAGCAGTCGGAGCGGACAAGTCAGATCTTGGAAGATATGCTCAGAGCATGTGTGATTGACTTGAGAGGGCAGTGGGATCGATTTTTGCCGTTGGCCGAGTTCGCTTACAATAACAGTTATCGGTCCAACATTGATATGGCTCCATTTGAGGCTTTATATGGTTGACGATGTCGTTCTACCATCGAATGGTTTGAGCACCAATGAGGCTAATTTATATGGTATTGATTTGGTGAAGGAAGCGTTGGGAAAAGGTAAAGTTGATTCAGGAGCGACTTCGCACGGCACAGTCCAGATAGAAGAGTTATGCGGATCAGAAGGCGCGTGATTTATCATTTATGGTGGGCAAGAAGGTTCTCTTGAATGTCTTGCCAATGAAGGGAATCATGAGGTTCGGGAAGAAGGGCAAGTTGAGCCTAAGGTTTATAGGCACGTTTGAGGTGTTTATACGAGTTGGGGAGGTTGCTTATGAGCTTGCTTTGCCTCCTAGTCTATCGGGAGTTCATCCAATTTTTCACGTGTCTATGCCCCGGAGGTATAAAGCCGACAGGTCGCATGTGTTAGGCTTTAACACGGTTCAGCTAAATGTAAGCCTAGGTTATGAGGAGGAGCCAGTTGCCATTATTGACAAGCAGGTTTTCCAGTTGAGGTTCAAGAAGATTTTTGCAGTAAAAGTTTAGTGGAGGGGCCAACCAGTCGAGGAGGTGACTTGGGAGACCGAGGAGGACATGCGGAGAAAATATCCATGATTATTCAGCACTTCAGGTATGATTCTCAACCCGTACGAGGACGAACATTTGTTTAAGAGGTGGAGAATATGACGACCCGACCGGTCATTTTACTTTGTAGATCCTCGTTCCCCTAAATAAGACTCATATTATGTGCTTTTACCGCTTTATGACTTGCGGGGATGGTTAGTTCAAGATTTGAAAGGGTTCAGGTTGAAATCAGAACACTTGGTTCTATAAGGATAGCTATAAGGGCTAAGTTTGACTTTGGTCAACAATTTGAGTAAACGACCTCGGAATCGGGATCTGACGGTCCCAATAGGTTCGTATGATGATTTTGGACTTGGGCGTGTATTCGGATCGGGTTTTGGATGACCCGGGAGAGTTTCAGCGCTTAATATGGAAAGTTGGCACCTTGAAGGTTTTAAAGTTCTTTAGATTTGGTTCGGAGTAGGTTTTGGTGATATCGAGGTCCATTTGGGATTCCGAGTCAGGAAATAGTTCCGTACGGTGATATACCACTTGCACGCAAAATTTGGTGTCATTCCGAGTAGTTTATATTTCGATGTGTTCGAAGTAAGTTAGAAGAACTTGAAGTTCATAAGTTGATTCAATTTGGATTGGGGTGTGATTCTTAGTTTTGATATTGTTTTATGCGTTTCGAGGGCGTGAGCGAGTCCGTTTTATGATTTCAAACTTGTTGGTATGTTTGGG
>MCJB01048567.1:131443-163121 GCA_002018475.1 Nicotiana obtusifolia
ATATATATATATATAATCCCCAAACATCCCCAGTCAACAATTTACAAGTCTAAAAAATGGAGCTTGACAAGTGATTATCACATATCTACCATTAAGCAATATATATATATATATATATATATCATTTGAAATGTAAATAAGTGAACTGGCAAGTTAGCGAAAAAGTCACTTGGCAATTTTAAAATAATATCTATTATGCTATGTAATAAAAATAAACTTAAACTAAAAGATAATTTTAATAAAGTTGGATTGAAATATAAAGAATTTTATTTTCAATTAAAAGATAAATAGCTTTTCTTAAGAATATGAATAGATATTATTTTAAATGAAAGTTTTCAATTAATAATATTAACATTCTTCTAAAACCATGAATAGAGGGTAGTGAAGTATGAGATTAAGCCACTGGCATATTAAGAAAATATCACTTGAAACTTTTAAAATATAATCTATTTAAAATATAATCTAATAATCTATTTAAAACCATGAATAGAGGGTAGTGAAGTATGAGATTAAGCCAGTGGCATATTAAGAAAATATCACTTGAAACTTTTAAAATATAATCTATTTAAAATATATATTTTATAAAACTTTTAAAATATAATCTAATTTTAAATTACCTATTTAAAATATAATCTAAATAGAGGTAACTTTTAAAATATAATATAAATATAATCACTTTTAAAATTTAATTTCTACTAAGGATTAAGGCAGATTAGATTTGATTAAATTTAAGTTATAGTGGAAATCAATTAAGATTGACTCATAATTTTATATTAAATAGACTTTTAAAGCTTTCCAAAAATAAGAATTCCAATTTAATAGTTATTCACTATCAACATCACCGGTTTTCTTTATTTCATAAGATTTATATTTTTAAAATATTATATAGAGAAAAAAACTGATAGTGGAAATATTACTACAAAAATTAGATATAATGCATTCAAACAATTAAGAAAATATATTTCTATGATTTAATACCCCATTTAGTTTAAGTTTCAAAGCATAACATAATTTTTTAAAAATGCGGTCCAATTTAAAAAAAAAAGAAGAAGAAGGATAAGACTTATTTGAATTTGAGATAAAACAAAATTTGAATATGGTAAGAAAAATCATATTTTGGAATATGAGCAATAGATTAAAATTACTACTTAAATAATTTTTAAGTTTTATCTCTATTATATTTGAATGGGTGTTACAAAAATAGATATTAAACAAGCTAATAAAAAGCCACATGACAAGTCTGATAGATAAATAAAAAAATAAAAAACATATAATAATGAAAATATTAAATATAATGTGAGAGTATTTATAGATAATTAGTTTAGAAAATAAAATAAAGTAAATATACAATACTTAAAATTTTATTAATAAATATAAATAATTTAAAATTTTTGAGCAATACTTTATAATAAATAAATACTTATTTCGGTATTAAAAAAATTATATATCTATCTTTATTATATTAAAGAATACTAATGGATAATAATATTAAATAAAGTGACAAATTTGTGTAAAGCCACATAAAACGTGATAATACTATATATTAGATAACATAATAGCCAAATTAAGGAAAATAATTAATAATTTACTATTAGAAATGAAAGGGAAGGACTATTTGAATTTGAGATTAGAAAGTTCTTATATGATGAGAACACTCAAATTATGGATAAGACCACGAAATTAAAGTCCTATTAAAAATATTTAAAAAATTGATAACAAGTTAAGTTTTAAAAATAGAAAATAAATGTCTAAAGTAGGTAATTTTATTAACAAACATTAAAAATTAAATTTGTATCTTAAAATTAAAAGAGAAAGAAAATTTAATTACATGTAATACAAAAAATAATTATAGAAAAAATCAATAGATTTGGAATATAATAATCAAAGAACTTATGTTTTAATATTTAGACTGATTCAAAGTTACAACTTAAAATAAAATGTGATATTATTTTGGCTATAGGTAAAAAATTAATGTAAAAAACTAATTATTTTATAGTAGGAAAGAGAATGTATAATAAAGACAATAAAGATAATGTGAGAATACTTATACTTTAAATTAATTTAAAAATAAATAATTAAATAATACTTAAAGATACTACTAATATATTTAAATGATAAAAAAGTATCGAGTAAGAGGATAAAAGTATAAAAGTATATTAAATATTAAGAATAAATTTTTTTATATTTATTGATGACTATTAAAAGAGTAATAAGAAAGACATTAAGTCAATTAGTAAGCTAATAAAAGATTATATAATGGTATAACATTATTAAATAATAAATACTACAATAACTATAAGTAAAGAACAAAAGAAAAAGAATAATTTGTGTAAAATGTGATGAATAAGACTTATTTGACTTTGAAATGAAAAACAGAGTGGTAGTAATTTTGTAAAAGTATAATGATCTAATGTGCTCAGACAAGACATATCACAACATGATACATTTAATATCATTTAATATTGACAGCGAAACAAAATGTTAGTACTAAAAATCAATGGGTTAGGATGTTACAAATATAGAAAAAAATAGGTTGTCCACCACGAGATTTGAGAAATAATATCATATCTTGCTTCTTAATTAATATCTAATGATTATATATACTAACTTTTATCTAGAATGTTCATATTTTAAGGTTATCTGCACATAATTTAAATAACTCAAGTAGTTTCAATATGGTATGTGTCCGTGCATCGCGCGAGTAGTAATGCTCGTTATATTTAAAGGAGGGTAGTATGCATTGTGGTTAAGCCAAGTGGCAAGCTAAAAAGAAGTCATTTGACAATTTTAGGACAACATTAACAATTAGGAATTATAAATAGAACATAATTAATGGAAGTAGTTGAATGAAATAGATCTTAGGCAAATCTAATCCATATATCTATATCTTTATCTATATATTGATATACTCATAGATTTTCTTCTATATTAGCTAGAAATATAGAGGTAAAGAATTAATTTAAAAATTATAATAGAAGAAAATAAAAATATAGAAAGATGTAAATTGAGATAAACTATGACTATTTATACTTTGGAGTAAGTTAAAATATAAAATAAAACTAAAGTTTACTTAAGATATTAAAGATTTGATGACTTTAAAAATTAAAAAATATCAAGCACCAAAATAAGATCTTACATAAAATATACAAATTATTTATAAGGTACGAAAAAATTAAATAATCATTAAAAATATTTTAATAACAAAAATAATAAAGTCCTATTAATATTGAAAAATCAAGCAAATGAATATTTCAACGTAAATAAATATTTTTTATATAATTAAAATATCTAAACTAATGATTCTAACAAGAATTCATTTTTGGGGTAAGAACAAATCTTAACCACTCGGAAAAATGGCAAATGGATTGCTATGCAAAATAATATACATGAAGTATAACTAATTCCACTTCTTATATATATATGCTTAAATTTAAATTTAAATTGTGAGAGGATATAGATATCTATATCTATATTATAATAAAAAGAGGGTAGTCAATATCAATGTAACGACCCGATCGGTTGTTTTATTTTTTAGATTCCCAATCCCCTAAATAAGACTCCCCGTATGTGTTTTTACTGTTTTATGACTTGGGGGGATGGTTAGTTCGTATTTGGAAGGGATCAGGCTGGAATCGGAACACTTGGTTCTTTAGTTTGGCTTTAAAAGGCTAAGTTTGACTTTGGTCAACATTTTGAGTAAACGAACTCGGAACGGGAATTTGACAGTTCCAATAAGTATGTATGATGATTTTGGACTTGAATGACTCGGGAGTGTTTCGGCGCTTAATATTGATAGTTCGCACCTTGAAGGTTTTAAAGTTCTTTAAATTTGGTTTGGAGTAGATTTTGGTACTATCGAGGTCCGTTTGGGATTCCGAGTCGGCGAATAGTTCCGTATGGTGATTTAAAACTTGCACGCAAAATTTGGTGTCAATCCGAGTAGTTTAAGTATGTTTCGGCGCGTTCGGAGTAAGTTAGAAGAACTTGAAGTTCATAAGTTGATTCAATTTGGTTTGGGGTGTGATTCTTAATTTTGATGTTGTTTTATGCGTTCCGAGAGCGCAAGCGAGTCTGTTTTATGATTTCAAACTTGTTGGTATGTTTGGGCGGGGCCTCGGGTGTTAATCGGACGAGGCGCGGACCAAGTTTGGACTTCTGGTGTTAATCGGATGAAGATCCAGCTTCTGGTGTAATAGCACCTGCGGAAGGCCAGCCGCAGGTGCGAGCTCGCAGAAGCGAGCCAGTAACCGCAGAAGCGGCCCAGCAAAGGCTGCCCTGGAACCGCAGAAGTGGGGAGGAGGACCGCTCCGCAGGTGCGAAGCAGACGATTGCAAAAGCGGGGGGAGGCGCGAGAGTGTGACGAGTTCACCGTAGAAGCGGTCTCGCAGAAGCGAGCCACTGGTCGCAGAAACGAGGAAGCCAGCTGAGGGGAGGACCGCATCAGCGAGGTCCTTTCCGCAAATGCGGCCAAGGAGCCGCGGGTGCGAAATCGATGAAGGCATAATGATTTATTTAATGCGGGACTTAGGCTATTTTGGCTCATTCTTTTTCATCTCTTGGGCGATTTTGGAGATCTTGGAGAGGGGTTTTCACTTAGCACTTTGAGGTAAGTAATCCCTATACAATGTGAGTTAAATACATAGATTATGGGTAGATTTTAACATGTAAAATTGTGAAAGATCATGGGTTTAGATGAAAAACCTAGGTTTTGATAAAAATAAGATTTAACCACGAAAATGGTTAGGGAATTTAGTGAAAATTATATATTTGAGTTCGTGAGGTTATGGGTAACAACTTTCTTCAAAAATTTCCAGATTCCTGGCACGTGGGCCCCGGGATGAATTTTAGGAATCCTACAATTGGGGTTGGGTAATATAGTTAAAATATGAACTTTTAAACATGTGTTGATTAATTTATGTAAAATTTGACTAGTTTTGGATCCGTCGGCACCAAATTGAGGCTTTAGAGCGAAATTGTGACTGGAATGTGAGCCTTGAGACGAGGTAAGTCTCTTGTCTAATCTTATAAGAGGGAATTTACCCCATAGGTGATTTAAATTAATGTTTGCTTCTAATTGTGGGGGCTACATACGTACGAGATGACGAGAATCCGTGCATAGCTACTAATTATGGTTATGTACGGGTAGTCTTAGGACCCAAATCGTGAATTATTTGAAATGTTTGTACCTTACTTGTAAATTAAAGTGCCTAAATTATATTGGAACTTGTTAGAGGAATTGTGAAAGACCGTTAATGGAATTTGTATTATATTGTGTATTAGCCTTTAATAATGTTTAAGTCAAATGCTTATGAAGTATCCTCTCTTATTGTGGAGCGGGCCGTATGCGTAGGTAGTAGATAGATGCATCTATGGTTCGTGCCGCTCGATCCTCGGCAGTGTACACATTATTATGGTTCGGGTCCTACGACCTCGGCATAATCGTGTGTGATAACACTCGAACTATAATCATATACTAATATCCTTCCCTGGCTTGAGAGGCAAAATTATATAAGATGGAAATTATTTGGAACTTACCATGTGTGAAAGGATTAATTACTTTCTGCTTGTTATTGAGTTACTGTTATTATTTACATAAGCCGTGCTCATTTTGAATTATGTATTTCGTTATTATTAGCCCATAGTAAGTGTTGATGTCGACCCCTCGTCACTACTTCTTCTAGGTTAGACTTGATACTTACTGGGTACATGTTGTTTATGTACTCCACGCTATACTTCTGCACTAACAGTACATGATCTGAGGTAGGTGCATCTGGCGGTCCTACCAGCGCGTGTCCCAGATATCTTGAGGCCTAGTAGTGAGCTGCTTCTTGAGCCGTTCTGCAGCCCCTAGAGTCTCTCTTTGTAGTTATATTTTGTCTACTTTATTTCGGACAATAGTTAGAGTTTTGTATATTCTACTAGTCGCTCATATACTTGTGACACCAGGCACATACACTAGTAGACTTTATGATTTTTTTGGAGTACTTATATCACTATGTTTGGCACTCAGTTGTCTTCGCTTCATTTATTAAATTTTCTACTCATTAATTTCTTATTAAATATAATTTAGTTACTTGGAAACATATTGAAAAGAGGAATAACTTGTTTAATTCACTATTGGCTTGCCTAGCGGTAACGTTTGGTGCCGTCATGGAACATAGGAGAAATTGGGTCGTGACAACATGGTAGCAGAGCACTAGATTCACGTAGGTCTCACAAGTTATGAGCAGGCCATATAAAGTCTTGCAGATCGGTGTAGAGACGTCCGTACTTATCTTCGAGAGGCTATAGGGTGTTAGGAAACTACTCTTTCTTTATCTCCTATCGTATAGTTGATGTGGTACTAAGTATCTTTTATTTATTCTCTCACAGATTGTGAGAACACGTGCAGGGGATGTTCCAGACCATGGAGGAGCTGCTCCCTTGGTTGTTAGAGGCCGAGGCAGAGGCTGACGGAGGGCTCCAGCCCATGGTAGGGGACGAGAACGTCCCAGAGTTGGCCCAGCTATGCCACCAGTGGATCCAGCAGAGGATCCTATTATTGAGGAGCAGGGTGAGGTGACTGCAGTAGAGCCAACCTCGGTGGATTTCATGTCTGCACCGGGATTCCAGGAGGTCATGGGCCGTATGCTACGGTTCATGGACACTATGACTTAGGCTGGTCTATTTCAAGCTGATCCAGCCACATCTCAGGCGGGAAGGGGAGCACAGACCCCTACCGCTCAAGCTCCAGGGCATGGAGCTACTGTATATCAGACCCCGAGCACACTACCCATGGGCGGAGCCCAACCAGTTGTAGCAGCTATACCTGAGCCCATACTAGCTGCGGCCGGTGATCCGCATAGGCTATTGGACAGATGGACAGGCTACAACCTCCTGTCTTTGGAGGTGAGTGACACGAGAACCCCCAGGACTTTATTGACCGATGCAGGGATAGACTGCACAACATGAGGATATTGGTGTCCCATGGGGTGGATTTTACTACTTTCCAGCTAGAGGGTAGGGCCAGTAGGTGGTGGCAGTCATATCTTCTCGGCAGACCAGTAGGTTCTCCTCCCATGACTTGAGACCAATTCATACGCCTCTTCTTGAATAGGTATATTTCACCCTCTCAGAGGGAAGAGTTGCGATTTCAAATCGAGGAGCTTCAGCAAGGCCAGATTTCAGTGACCGACTCTGAGGCGAGATTCTCTGTGTTGTCTCGCCATGAACTTATGATACTTCCGACCGATACAAAGAGAGTGCGGAGGTTTGTTGCAGGTTTGCACTCTGCTAGCCAGGCCACTATGGATCGAGAGGTTGAGATGGGGACTTCATACAAGCTAGTTGTAGAGATAGCTCGGAGGATAAAGCGTGGTCGGGAGCAGGCAACGAGGGATAAGCGGTTCCGGTATTCTGGAGAGCTCAGTGGTGCCCCGACTGGGGGCAGGGGTCAGTTCGTGCGGGGTTAGTCTAGCAGGCCTACATATCCAGCATTGCCGTCTCCTCGGGGTGCTCCAGTGCGACCTTATTTCATTGCCATGCTAGAGAGTTCTTACCTCTCACCAGCTATTCAGGGTTCCTCTAGTGGGTATTCAAGCCATCTGGGTCAGACTTTCGGATAGCACTCCACTGTGCGGAGAGGTTGTTTCGAGTACGGGGATCTTAGTCATGTGCGAAGGTTCTGCCCCAGGCTTCGGGGCAAGGCAGTGCACCAGGGTCAGTAGCCTATGATTACAGCACCAGCTACCCCACTAGTCGTCCGGCCGCCTAGAGGCGGAGGGCAGGTGGGTAGGGGCCGTCCTAGAGGTGAAGGCCATCCAGGAGGTGCTCCAGCCAGATTCTATGCCTTTCTAGCCCGACCAGATGCAGTGGCCTCAGATGCTGTGATTACATGTACTATTTCTGTCTGTGGTAGGGATGCTTCGGTACTATTTGATCAATGGTCTACATATTCATATGTTTCATCTATGTTTGCTCATTACTTGGGTGTTCCTTGTGAGTCCTTGGGTACTCCTGTTTATGTGTCCACACCAGTGGGCGATTCTGTTGTTATGGATCAGGGCTATCGGTCCTGCATTGTTACACTCCATGGTTATGAGACTAGAGCAGATATTCTGTTGCTTGATATGATCGACTTTGAGGTCATCCTGGGCATGGATTGGTTGTCTCTATATCACGCCATCCTTGATTGCCATGCTAAGACTGTTACCTTGGCGATGCCAAAGTTGCTTAGGTTGGAGTGGAATGGTTCGTCTGTCAGTAGATCTAGTCGGGTTATCTCCTTTCTGAAGGCTCGACACATGGTCGAGAAGGGTTGTTTGGCTTATCTAGATTATGTTTGAGATACTACCGCAGAGACTCCAGTGATTGATTCAGTGCCCGCTGATCTCCCAGGTATGCCACAAGATCATGATATTGATTTCCATATTGATTTGGCTCCAGGTACCCAGCCTATATCTATTCCACCATACTGCATGGCTCCGAAAGAGTTGAAGGAGTTGAAATACCAAAGAGGTTCGTCAGACCGAGTGTGTCGCCTTGGGGTGCACCAGTGTTATTTGTGAAAAAGAAAGATGGGACTATGCGGATGTGCATTGATTACTGCCAGTTGAACAAAGTTACCATTAAGAATAAGTACCCGTTGCCGCGTATTAATGATTTGTTTGACCAGTTGCAGGGTGCTAGGGTGTTCCCTAATATCGACTTGAGATCGGGGTACCATCAGTTGAAGATTCGGGATTCTGATGTTACGAAGACGGCTTTTCCGACTAGATATGGCCATTATGAGTTTCTAATGATGTCTTTTGGGTTGACTAACGCCCCAGCAGCATTTATGGATTTGATGAACCAGGCGTTCAAGCCATATATTGATTCGTTTGTCATTGTCTTCGTTGATGATATTTTGATCTACTCACGTAGCATGGAGGAGCACGAGCATCATTTGAGAGTGGTGCTACAGACCTTGCGGGAACAGAAGCTATATGCTAGTTCTCCAAGTGTGAGTTCTAGTTGGATTCTGTGGCATTCTTAGGATGTGTTGTATCAGGAGAGGGTATTAAGGTTGATCCTAAGAAGATCGAGGCAGTTCAGAGTTGGCCTCGTCCTACCACAGTGATTGAGATCAGGAGCTTCCTAGGGTTAGCAGGTTATTATCGTCGGTTTGTGGAGGGCTTCTCATCTACTGCAACACCTTTGATTAGATTGACCCAGAAGGGTGCTCCGTTTCGATGGTCCAATGATTGTGAGGTGAGCTTTCAGAAGCTCAAGACCGCATTGACTTCAGCACTAGTGTTAGTGTTGCCTTCCGGTTCAGGGATGTATACTGTGTATTGTGACGCTTCACGTGTTAGTCTGGGTTGTGTATTGATGCAGGAGGGGCGATTTATTGCATATGCTTCACGACAGTTGAAGCCCCATGAGAAGAATTACCCTGTACATGATTTGGAGTTGGCCGCGATCGTTCATGCTCTTAAGATCTGGAGGCATTATCTTTATGGGTGTCCTGTTAGGTTTACACCGATCATTGCAGCTTGCAGCATTTGTTCGAGTAAAGGGATCTCAATTTGAGGCAGCGTAATGTGGCTTAAGTTACTGAAGAATTATGATATTACCATCCTTTATCGTCTGGGCAAGACGAATGTAGTTGCAGATGCCTTAAGCAGAAAGGTGGAGAGTATGGGTAGTTTGGCATTCATTTCAGTGGAGGAGAGGCCACTAGCTTTGGACATTCAGTCCTTGGCTAATAGACTTGTGAGGTTGGATATTTCAAAGCGTAGTTGAGTTCTTGCATGCGTCGTCGTTCAGTCTTCACTGTTCGAGCAGATCAAGGCTCTCGAGTTTGATGATCCGCACTTGTTGGTTCTCATAGAGACGGTACTACGGGGTGGTGCCAAGGAGGTTACTCTCGGTGAGGATGGTGTTCTGCGACTCCAGGGTCGCCTATGTGTTCCTAATAATGATGGCTTGAGGGAGAAGATCCTAAGGAGGCACACAACTCTCAATATTTTATTCATCCAGGTGCTACAAAGATGTATCGCGACCTGAGGCAGCATTATTGGTAGCGGCGGATGAAGAAGGACATAGTTGAATATGTTGCGAGGTGTCTAAATTGCCAGCAGGTCAAGTACGAGCATCAGAGGCCAAGTGGCCTACTTCAGCAGATGACTATACCTGAGTGAAAATGGGAGCGCATTATTATGGACTTCATAGCTGGGTTGCGGCGGACCTTGCGGAAGTTTGATACAGTTTGGGTCATTGTCGACAGACTGACCAAGTCGGCAAACTTCATTCCGATTGTGACCATGTATTCTTCAGAGAGGTTGGCCCAAATTTATATTTAGGAGATTTTTCGGTTTCATGGTGTGCCTGTTTCCATCATATCAGATAGGGGCCCTTATTTTACTTCACATTTCTGGAGAGCAGTATAGGGCGAATTAAGGACCAGTGTAGAGCTCAGCACAACCTTTCATCCACAGACCGACGGGTTGTTGGAGCGGACAGTTCAAATCTTGGAGGATATGATCAGAGCATGTGTGATTGACTTCGGAGGGTAGTGGGATCGATTCTTGCCGTTGGCCGAGTTCGCTTACAACAACAGTCATCAGTCCAACATTGAGATGGCTCCATTTGAGGCTTTATATGATTGACGATGTCGTTCTCCCATCTGATGGTTTGAGTCGATGCGAGGCTAAGTTATATGGTACTGATTTGGTGAAGGATGCCTTGGAAAAGGTAAAATTGATTCAGGAACGACTTCGCGCAGCACATCCCAAGCAGAAGAGTTAAACGGATTAGAAGGCGCATGATTTATCATTTATGGAGGGCGAGAAGGTTCTCTTGAAAGTCTCGCCGATGAAGGGAATCATGAGGTTCGGGAAGAGGGCAAGTTGAGCCCAAGATTTATAGGCCTATTTGAGGTGTTGAGACGAGTTGGGAAGGTTGCTTATGAGCTTGCTTTGCCTCCCAGTCTATTGGGAGTTCATCTGGTTTTCCACGTGTCTATGCTCCGGTGGTATCATGCCGACAGGTCACATGTGTTAGACTTCAACACGGTTCAGCTAGATGAGAGTGTGGGTTATGAGGAGGAGCCAGTTGCCATTGTTGACAGGCAAGTTGGCCAGTTGAGGTCCAAGAAGGTTTCTGCGGTAAAGGTTCAGTGGAGGGGCCAACCAGTCGAGGAGGCGACTTGGGAGGCCGAGGAGGACATGCGGAGCAGATATGCACACTTATTTAGCACTCCAGGTATGATTCTAGACCCGTTCGAGGATAAAAGTTTGTTTAATAGGTGGAGAATGTAACGACCCTACTTTTCATTTTGCATTCTAGGTTCCAGTTTCCCTACATAAGACTCCCTGTATGTGTTTTTACTATTTTATGACTTGTGGGGATGGTTAGTTCGGGATTTGGAAGGGTTCGGGCGAAATCAGAACACTTGGTTCCTTAGTTTGTCTTTAAAAGGCTAAGTTTGACTTTGGTCAATATTTTGAGTAAACGACCTCGGAACCGGGATTTGAAAGTTCCAATAGGTTCGTATGATGATTTTGGACTTGGGCATATGTTCGGATCGGGTTCTGGATGACCCGGGAGCATTTCGGATCTTAATATTGATAGTTGATACCTTGAAGGTTTTAAAGTTCTTTAAATTTCGTTTGGAGTAGATTTTGCTGCTATCGAGGTCTATTTGGGATTCCGAGCCAGGGAATAGTTTCGTATGGTGATTTAAGACTTGCACGCAAAATTTGGTGTCATTCCGAGTAGTTTAAGTATGTTTCGGTGTGTCCGGAGTAAGTTGGAAGAACATGAAGTTCATAAGTTGATTCAATTTGGTTTGGGGTGTGATTCTTAGTTTTGATGTTATTTTATGCATTCCATGGGCGCGAGCAAGTCCGTTTTATGATTTCAAACTGGGGCCCCGAGTGTTAATCGGACGAGGCGCGGACCAAGCTTGGACTTAGAGGAAATGGCTAAAGCATCCAGCTTCTGGTGTAATCGCACCTGCGAAAGTCCAGCCGCAGGTGCGAGCTTGCGGAAGCGAACCAGTAACCGCAGAAGCGGCCTAGCAAAGGCTGCCAGGAACCACAGAAGTGGGGAGGAGGACCGCACCCACGGAAGCTGTCACGACCCAAATTTCCCTCCGTGAGACGTCATGACGGCACCTAGTCTCTACGACTAGGTAAGCCTAGAAATTGCAGAATAATTGAAATAAAAGCAGAATTTAACAACTAAACTTCAATAGATAACTATATAAGTAAAAAAAAAAAATGCCACTCGGCATATACAAGTAAACCAACACTCGAAAACCCCCAAAAAAACCACCCGCATTTGAGAGCTCTCGTGATAGGCGATTTACGATGACTGGGAGTCGAAGCTCGAGCAGGCCTCTCATGGTGTCTCCGGCCACTGGCCAGCCACCTGATGGGGCTAGTCAGTCATCCTCACCTCCCCCAGAACCTACTACATCCATTACACCCACAAATCCAATCCAAAACTATGCTAATCTGTTATAACCAAAAACATTAAATACTCCCATGCAAACCATAGCTGTCGTTCTTATAAAACCCATGGAGTATTTACATGGGGAACCTATTATACGCTGCAAAAAAGAAGAAGTTAAGCAATCAATCATGAAAAGGGTTACAACTCGCAGTTCTGGGCAAAGTTTCATATGGAAAGCTAGTGATTAATGAATTGCGCAAGGTGATTCCACTTCAATGTGAACTTAAAGGAGCATGTTCTATTGGGCTTATTGAGGATAATCACGTATTGATTAAATTTTTATTGATGGAAGATTACGTGCATTTACTCTCAAAACTTGCTTTTTACTTAAAGGCTCAAGGAGATATGTGGCAAATACATTGCACCAAGTGGAATCCCTAGTGGACACCTGATTAGGAAACTCCTTTAGCAATAGCTTGGATTAGCTTCTCCGAGCTGCCACCTAACTTTTTTGGTAAGGAATTTATTTTTTCCCTAGCAAGAGCAGTAGGTAATCCACTTCATGTTGATTTGGGTACACAAAATGGAACAAGACCTAGCTGCGCGAAGGTGAAAGTGGAGGTGAATGTACTTGCAAAATTCCCTCAAAGAATTAAGATTGTAGAAGAGGAAGACGAAACTGGGACGGAGGAGTCTAAGTGGATCAAGATTAGGTATGATTATATGCCTAGATATTGCAAAAAGTGCAAGAAACAAGACCATAACGAAGCTGAGTGTTGGGTCATCAATCCCGAGCTTAGGAAATTTGAAGATCAAGAAAATGACAAATTGAAGGAGAAGGAAGAGTGGTAAAGTATTGGGTAAACCAATTACAAATCATGCTAGGCAAGAATGGATGCAATCAAGGAGAAACAAGTACCAACGTGATAATAGAGGTCATATTATTGACAATACAAAGGAGAAGGAGATTGACAATGGAAAGCGGATGAAAAAAGCTGAGGCAGTAGCAACAAATAACAAATTTGATACAATGGAAGTCGAGGAAATTGATCAACCAACATTGAGGATTACTGAAGGCAAGGGTGATAATGATAGCAAGGCACAACAGAAGAAGCAATAAGGATTTGAAGCTGGGAAGGTCCAGGAGAAAGAGCAGGCGAAGAATAAGAAAATCCCAGTTTCAATCCTAATGTTATTGGGGACACATTAGCGGATAAGGAAGGAATTACTAATCCTAGTAATACAAGGATTAGGGTTGAGGAACAAAATACAAATGTAGCGATGGGGAAACAAAGTGAAATTGAAGAGCTCAAACGGGTAAAAAAGGAAGCAGTCTTGAATGTGGAGAACAATGAGAAGAACAACCCAAATATGGATAGTAAAGGGAATCCTAGACCTACTGGGATTACTAGTCCAAAAGGGAATGGAACTCAACATGCAGCGAAGGAGATTCCTCCTAATCTTATATATACTAGGATAGATGAGAGTAATAAAAAGGAGTCAACTTTGGATTGGGTAAATAGGCGGTTTGGTACAAGTAAAGAAGAGTTAAGGTAGCTTAATGTTACCATAAACCAATCATGCCAGGATATTCCTTCTCAAACCTCTGATGATTCTAGCATAAATGGAGAGGATAATGAAGTCAATTCTGGGAAAGCTCTTTGGAGTGATGAAGTTGATGGTGTGGAGGCTTAAATAGACACAACAATTACTATATGAGGTAAAGGAAAGAGGACAACAAGAAGGAACAAATACTAGAAAAAATGGATCCAACAGCTACAGTAAACCCTAGGATTCAGAACACTAGGGTTGGCGATAGTTTGAGTGCTAAATTGCAGCAATCAATTCTATCTACTGGAGGTGATAGAGGATCAGTAGTTGAAGCTAGATATCATGAAGGAGCAGCTGATGCAGCATTAGCCAAGACTCAGGCTAATGTAACAATAAACCCTAGCAATGCTGGAGAGGTTATGGCCACTGTTGATGGTGTTCTGGTGTATCTTTTGGGGAATGATCAAGTTGGGGATGCTAGTGTGAAGGTCTTGGAGGATACAGTGGGGTCAAATCACCAAAGAACTAATAATAAGGGTAGTGATCCCAATGGAACAGTAATTCCTTAGAATTTTGCTACAGTGAACCCTAACTTGGGTTCCTTATATAAACATCAATTTAAAGTGATGTAGGAGAATATGGGGCTAAGGGAGGAGAATTCAGACCTGTTAAAGGAGACAACAATGAGGGCACATGATGAAATTGGGAATGCTTTAGTACCCAGGGATCTTGGTGCAATTGAGCCAATGGCCTGTTCATCAGCCACTGATCGGATTATGCAGCTACAACTCAATATGCCCTTGAAGTCACCATTGCAGACACTACATGATATAGTCACAAATAATGTGGCACCTGTTGATAAATATTTCATAGAACAACAACAATTGGAGGAGGAAGGGAATGATGAATCAACTGCTGGTAATTTTAGACAAGCTGCAAGTGAGGCTAATTTATCACCTAGATCTAGTTCAAAGGGAGGAAAGACGACGAAGATGCAGACTCAGAATAAGGAACCTATTCAAACTACAAGAATCTTGCACAGGAGGGCAGCCTCACAGACTAAATGATGATTAAGACATTGATTTGGAATATTAGGTCTGTGAATACTGAGCAGGCCTTGCCTAGGGTGATCAACATGCATAGGGAGCATAATTTCTATGTCATTGCACTAATGGAACCATTCCAGAAGGCAGGTCATATACAAAGGTATAGGAGAAGATTGAATATGGAGACTGCTTTTTCAAATTTGAATGGGAAGATATGGATATTTTTTTATGTTGTGTAAAATGGGAGTTAGTGATGGAAACTGCACAACATGTAACTGTAAAGGTGTTTCATCATGATTTAGGACAACATATTATGATGACATTTGTATATGCAAAATGCTCTACATTAGAGAGGCTGGAACTATGGGATAATATATACTACATGGTAAGTGATATGGAGCTACCTTGGCTAGTAAGATGGGACTTTAATTTGGTGTTACATGAAGATGAAAAGATAGGTGGATAGGAGCAATACTGGAAATAAAAAGCTGGAATGACATGGTTTGCTGAGGGTAATAGGAACACTAGTTTTTTTCATAACCATGTCAATGGCAAGAGGAAAAAGTTATAATTAAAGAGAATTCAGAATGGAGATGAAGTGTGGCTAGAAGATCAAGAGCAGATGGCTAATGCTGCAGTTGAATTCTATCAAGGACAATTCACAAATGAGGGAGATCCTACTGATTTTTCTATGTTGGATAATGTTCCACATATGGTTTCCATGGAGCAAAATTTGGAGCTATGTAGGTTCCCAACACTAGAAGAGGTCAAGGCTACAGTTTTTGAGCTAAGTAGAGATAGTGACAGTGGTCCTGATGGATTTACTGGTCTATTTTACCAATCATGCTGGGAGGTGATCTGTTATGATATTCACAACATGGATCTACATTTCAATGGAGGAGCAACTTTACCAAAGTCTATTACTCACACTAATTTGGTGCTACTGCCAAAGAAGCTAAGAGTTCAGACATTCTCAAACTTAAGACCTATAAGTTTGAGTAATCTCATCAACAATGTTATGTCTAGAGTCCTTCATGACAGATTGGAAAAGTTTCTGCCTACTTACATATCTCCTAACCAATCTAGTTTTGTGAAACGGAGGAGTATCTTTGAAAACATTCTATTTACACAGGAAATTGTCACTGACATAAGAATGAGAGGCAAACCTACCAATGTGGTGATTAAGCTTGATATAGCAAAGGCTTGTGATAGAGTGTCTTGGAAATATTTGATGCATGTGCTAAGAAGAATGGGGTTTGCAGAACACTTTATCACTATGATTTGGAGCCTGCTTTCTAATAATTGGTATTCAGTTTTGGTTAATGGGCAATCTTTAGGTTTTTTCAAGTCTACAAGAGGAGTGAAGCAAGGAGATCCACTGTCTCCTGCATTATTCATCCTATATGCTGAAGTGCTATCTAGGTCTTTGAACAAATTGTTTGAAGATAAGTCCCTTATTGGATTTGGTATGCCTAAATGGTCTGATCCTTTGAACCATTTGGCCTATGCTGATAATACAATAATCTTTGCCTCAGCCCATGAGTAAGATCATGGCAGTGTTAGGAGGTTATGAGCAGGTTTCAGGACAATAGATCAATAAATCCAAGAGTCCTTATTATATGCATGCTAATGTTGCACATGCATTATTTCAACTCTTTTTTCCACCATGAGATCATGTGGGAGATGAAGAGTGGAACAACTAATATCTGGCATGAAAACTGGACAGGACTAGGTGCACTCGATCATGTACTGCCTATTGATTTTCCAATAGATGAAGAATTACATGAGGTACCAGAATTGAGACAAGAGGGAGCATGGAATGAGCAACTGATTGATCAAACTTTTCCCAAAGACATTGCTGACCATATCAAACATAGTGTACGTTATGATGGTAGTGGAGAATACTGGGACAGATCATATTGGATGCCAACTTCATCAGGAAAATTCACTAATAGTAGTGCTTGGCAAATACTGAGGCATAGAGCTAATCCTAATCAGGAATTTGAACAAATGTGGACCAAAAGTTTGCCATTCAAGATATATTTTTTCTTATGGAGGTTATGAAGGCAAAATTTAGCTACTGATGACGTATGGAGAAGGCAAAGGTATACAGTCATGTCAAGATATTGGTGCTGTCAATATCCTCAGGAGGAAACAATAGATAACATATTCTTAACTATTCCTACTGCATCAAAGGTGTGGAAACTATTTATGGGAGCTACAGGGATTAATGTGCCTTTAGTGCAAGTGAAGCAAGTGATAAGGAATTGGTGGAATGTAAAATGTTGTCCAAAGTTAAAACCATTATTTTAGGCAGCTCCAGCCATAATTACATGGGAGTTCCGGAAAAAGAGGAACATCAGGCAAGAATGGGAGAACTGTTTCTACTAATAGAGTCATTCGTGAAGTCAACAAGACATTTTATTACTTGGCAAGAGTTAGATATCCATGGCTATCTCATACAGCTTTACTGTGGCCAGATATGAATCAATTCTTTGAAGCATATAAGCCAATATTGATCACTAGGAGAGTTACTTGGCAGCTCCCATATCAAGGATGGTACAAGTGTAACACTAATCATATTGACACAGTCCAGTAGCATGAATATCAGATCAAGCAGTAGATTGACACACTCTACCAGTAATCTTCAATCTTGCTTTCCTAGTCATAGTCAAAGCAAAATTGAAGAATACTATCCTTTGTCATATAGCAACCTTTTGGAAGATTTTTGTATTTTGTTAGAAGTAGAATCAATTGTATAAGATGGATTCTACTTCAAATCACTCCTTTAATAGAACTAGGAACATCTAAATTTTGCACAGTTGACCTAGATTCAACACTCACTGTTTTTGTATATATGACTGTCGATCCATGTTATAAGTATTAGGAGAATATATTTTATATTATATTCTCCTAATATAAAATATACTTTCCTAATATAAAATATATTCTCCTAATAATAAGATCGACAGCCATTACATCACTATAGGTATAACTCACCTTAGCTATCTAGGTACAGTTGGTCACCAAATGTGGGTGATCAAGGATGTACACCTTCCCTATATGGAGGTCAGGTCGATGCCCCCCTCCATCATTGTACTTTCTATTATTATATTTATGAAAATCAGCCCTACTGCATTAGAATCTGTACACTGTTAGAACACTATCCAGTGGTATTAGTGTGTTATCATGCTCATTCTGGAGGTGGGATAATAGTGTACTATTGTATAATGCAGTGAGGTAATTTGTTTAAAAAAAAAATGGAGCTTCAAAAGGAAACCCTGGGCCTAGTTCACTTGGCTTTTGTGTGAGAAATGATGCTGGAGATTTAGTGTATGCAAAGGCAGTTGACTTAGGAGTGACCACAAATGTTGTAGCTGAGGCAAAAGCAATTCTGCAAGGTTTGGAGTAATGTGTGGAGCATGATCTTCATCCACTCATATTGGACACTAACTCGTTTGTGCTAAAGAAAGTTATTGAAGGGGAATGGGATCCACCTTGGTCTCTAATACCAGATTTGCAGAAGATTAAGGAGATGAAGGATCACTTTAATGTGATCTTTTAACATGTGTTCAGAGAAGGCAACTCAGTTGCAAATTTTATAGCTAACATGGTGTTTTCTTTTGCAGGTACAACTCAGTTTCAATCCTTTTCTGAACTGCCTAGTGCAGGGAGGAGATTGATCAATCTTGACAAATCACAAACTCCTAACCTTAGGGTTAGGATTTCCAAACGAAGAGGCCCAGATTAATGATGATTCAAGGGTTGTTATTCCAGTTGCCTGGTTGTCATTTGGTTATTTTTTGAGTCTGTACACTGTTAGAGTATTTTCTAGTGGTATTAGCATGTTATCATGCTCATTCTGGAGGTGCTCTAATGGGGTATGTAGGTTCATATACAAGCAGGTAGTGGACAGTTTACAATATAAATTTTCTAGAGAATCTAATGTCTAATTATGTGTCTTAATATTGTGTATATATACCGGAACAATGGTTGGCTAAGTTCAAACAATGGCATCCAATTCTATCAACAGGAGTAGTGTTGATTGATGTGTATATGTGCAATGCTAAGACATTAGCCAGTGGTATTGGTATGACTTCATGCCCAATCTGGAGATGTAATGGCAATGTACATAGTCATTTGTCATGGTCGGTGTGTATAGCCTACTGTTGGCAGGTGCTCCTGCTTCATACAAGTACCTGCTGGAGCAGTATGTATATTGGATACAACACACCAATTCTGCAAGGTCTCATGATGATTCAAAATTGGGACTTAGTGTTACTAGAAGGTGTAAGATCTCAGTGGCATGAGATAATACCTTTCACTGTCTCTCTTTGGTTAATCTCATTCTATATAGGTTGTTTTTTGCCTGGATTACAGTCATCTTATGCCGAGATACCTGCTTTGTTCATGGTTACGGAAATCTGTTTGGATTCTTGGTCACTTCCAGTTGATGGTGTTGCTTGGAGATTCACATTTGCCTCTTCCTATGGAACGCAAAACTTGGCGCCTAGTGAGAGCGTTAGAGGTGCTACACTGAGGTTTTGCACTTGGCTTGTGGATACACACACCTTCATATGTAGGGAGTTGGCTTGGACACTTCTTATAATGGTTAGCATTTCATATTTCATTAGCTTTAGCCCTAGTTTAGCTTTTATGAGATTTGCTTGGACAAACTGTATATTAACCACTAGGAAGCCTTCTTAGTGGCATATTTGATTTAAAAAAAAAGTAAACCAACACTCGCCTATACACAATTCCCAAAACCCGGTAATCATGAGTCACAAGTTCTGAGGAGATGTTCTATCTGTCTCTATACATCAGTGCCTAGGAAAATTAAGGAAAATAACATAAAAGGATAGAAGGGGACTCCGAGGTCTGCGGACACTGGCAGATTTACCTTGAAGTCTCCGAAGCAGCAGTAAGTACTCTCAACTAATAGCGGGGCTGGTAGGTAGTACCTAAATCTGCACACAAAACATGTGCAGAAGAGTAGCGTGAGCACACCACAAGGATACCCAGTAAGTGCCAAGCCTAACCTTGGTAGAGTAGTGACGACGTCAGGTTAGGGCCCTACTGGGATATAATAATAAGATAGAAAATATAATAATATGATGAAAGACTGAGAAATTAACAAGAGAATTTACAGAAAAATAACAGCACAACACATAGAGGTAAATAACAGGGGCACTACCGAGATACCGTCTCGTAGTCCCAAAAGTAAATACTCAACAAGGGATCTCCGGAGGTACCACCTCATAGTCTCAAAAGTAAATCTACAAGGGGATCCCCGATGTACCACTTCGTAGTCCCAAAAGTAAATATGTAGGGGGATCTCCTGAGGTACCACCTCATAGTCCCAAAAGAAATTACACAGCTCGAAACCAATAGAAACAACATTGGCAGCAAGAATCCTACAGTTTAAGACTAATACAAATCAAGGAAAAACGGAAATTCAACTAAGTATGTTGCACAGATTTCAAGAAAGCATTTAAGACACGTAGGCATGCAATATTAGGCTAAACAGGATAACTACACAGGCTGGGATGACACATATAAGATATGACAGGTTACTGTTCAGTAAATAAAATCGGATTTTCAACAATTAGCCTCCCGGCAAGTCACATAAGCATAAATGATACAGGGGAAATAGTAAATAAGGGATCGGGACTAATACTCTCAAAACAACCGGCTGGGTCATTACATCTCCCCCCTCTTAAAATAATGGTTCATCTTCAAACGAGTAGAGAGACATACCCGAAGAGGTAAAAAGATAAGGATAACGACTACGCATATCATGCTCGGTCTCCCAAGTCGCCTCCTCGACCGGCTGACCCCTCCATTGAACCTTCACTGAAGCAATGTTCTTTGACCTCAACTTTTGAACCTTCCTGTCCAAAATAGCCACTGGCTCCTCAACATAAGATAGATCATTGTTCAACTGGACCGAGCTGAAATCAGCACATGAGACGGATCACCTTGATACTTCTGGAGCATGGAAACATGGAACATTGGATGAACTGCAGAGAGACTAGGTGGTAGTGCAAGTCTGTAAGCCACCTCTCCAATTCTCTCAAGAATCTCAAAAGGCCCGATATACCTAGGGCTCAACTTGCCCTTCTTTCTGAACCTCATAACACCCTTCATGGGCGAAATCTGGAGCAAGACCCGCTCCCCAACCATGAATGCCACATCGCGAACCCTCCGATCTGCATAACTCTTCTGTCTGGACTGGGTTGTACGAAGTCGATCCTGAATTACCTTAACCTTCTCCAAAGCATCCTGAACCAAGTCTGTACCCAATAGCCTAGTCTAGCTTGGCTCTGATACCAACTTGTCACGACCTAAATTTCCCTCCGTGAGACGTCGTGACGGCACCTAGTCTTTATGACTAGGTAAGCCTAGCTATTGCAGAATAATTCTCGATTTTCCGACTCTGGATGGCCAAAATCTAGCTAAAAGAAATAACATACTATAAATACAACTATAACAAACTAATCTAATTAATGAAATCAAGACTTTAACAAGAATTTAGAAAATCGCCCCAAAAGTCGACACGAGCCCACGTCTTGGAATCGGGTAAAAGTCACAAGATACGAACACCCATTCAACCACGAGACCACCCATACCAAAATCTCAATCAAAATTCCAAAATTGGGTTGAAGAACTTTCCAACTTTTTCCCCAAATTTTTCAACCCAAATCCTTAATTAAATGATAAAATTAATGATAGATTAGTGGGATATAACAAAAAACGAGTTAAGAATCATTACCCAATTGTTGCCTCTGAAAAACCCTCAAAACCTAGCCTAAATCCGAGCTCTCTATCTCAGGTTATGATGAAAAATGGCAAACCCTCGATTTTGAAAAGTTTATATCTTCCGGGGTAAATCCTTCTTCGCGAACGCGGAAATTGCCTCGCGTTCGCGAAGCAAAAAAAGCTACTGACCAAAAATCCTCTTACGCAATCGCGAGGGCACTCTTGCAAACATGGAGCTTTACTTGCCAGAACTTATGTGAGCGCGACCTCTACTACGCAAACACGTAAAACAAATGCTTTGGGGTCCCAGCTGCCTCTACTTCCTCTACGCGAACGCGATACCCTTCACGTATTCGCGATGCACCACTACCTAGAACTTCGCGAACGCGGCTCCCACATCATGAACCAAAGCACAAATCCTCACCTGCCACAAGATCCCCTTCGCGAACACGGAACTTCCCTCATGAACGCGAAGAAGGAAACCAGCAACTGAAACATCAGATTTTATGCAATTCCAACAAGTCCAACTCTAGTTCATTATCCACCCGGAATCCACTCGAGGCCCCCGGGACCTCAACCAAACATATCAATAAGTCCTAAAACATCATACAAAGTTAGTAGATCCTTCAAATCACATCAAACAACGCAAAAAACATGAATCGCACTCCAATTCAAACTTAATGAACTTCAAATTTTCAAACTTCCACAACCGATGCCGAATCCTATCAAATCACGTCCGATTGACCTCAAATTTTACACACAAGTCATATTTGACATTACAGACCTGCTCCAACTTCCGGAATCGGAATCCGACGCCGATATCAAAAAGTTCACACCCGGTCAAACTTCCCAAAAATTCAACTTTCGCCATTTCAAGCCAAATTTAGCTACGGACTTCCAAATCACAATCCGGACACGTTCCTAAGTCCAAAATCACCCAAAGGAGCTGACGGAACCGATGAAATTCCATTCCGGAGTCATCTTCACACAATTCCAACTGTGGTCAAATTCATAGAACTTAAGATTCCATTTTAGGGACTAAGTGTCCCATTTCACTCCAAACCAAAAACAAATCCTCCCGACAAGTCACATAAGCATAAAATGATAAAGGGGAAATAGTAAATAGGGGATCGGGTGTAATACTCTTATAACGACCGGCCGAGTCGTTACAGAAATACAGGTGCGAAGTAGACGATCGCAGAAGCGAGGGGAGGCTGGTGCGACGAGCTCACTGCATAAGCAGTCTCGTAGATGCAAGCCGCTGGTTGCAGAAGCGAGGAAGCCAGCTGAAGGGAGGACCACATCTGCAAGGCCCTTTCCGCAGATGTAGACCCACAGATGCGGCCAAGGAGCCGCAGATGCGAGAATCGCTGGAGGCAGAATGGTTTATTTAATGCGGGACTTAGGCTGTTTTGTCTCATTTTATTTTATCTATTGGACGATTTTGGAGCTCTTGGAGAGGGGTTTTCACCTAGCACTTTGAGGTCAGTAATCCCTATATAATGTGAGTTAAATACATATATTATGGGTAGATTTTAACATGTAAAATTGTGATAAATTATGGGTTTAGATGAAAAACTTAGGTTTTGATAAAAATAGGATTTAACCACGAAAATGGTTAGGGAATTGAGTGAAAATTATATATTTGAGTTCGTGAGGTTATGGGTAACAACTTTCTTAAAAAAAATTCGGAATCCGAGCACGTGGGCCCGAGATGAATTTTAGGAATCCTACAATTGGGGTTGGGTAGTCACTCTAATAGTTAGAATATTGAACTTTTGAAATTTATATAATATTTGACTAGTTTTGGATTGTTCGGCACGAGTTGATGCTTTAAAGCGAAATTGTGACCGGATAGTGAGCCTTGAGAGGAGGTAAGTCTCTTGTCTAACCTTGTATGAGGGAATTTACCCAATAGGTGATTTAAATTAATGTTTGCTTCTAATTATGGGGGTTACGTACGTACGAGGTGGCGAGAGTCTGTGCATAGCTACTAGTTATGCTTATGTACGGGTAGTCTTAGGACCCAAATCATGAATTATTTGAAATGTTTGCACCCTACTTGTTAATTAAAGTGCTTAAATTGTATTGGAGTTTTGTAGAGGATTTGTGAAAGACCATTAATGGAATTTGTATTAAATTGTGTATTAGCCTTTAATAACGTTTAAGTCAAATGTTTATAAGTATCTTCTCTTCTTGTGGCGGGCCGAAGGCCTCGGCAGTAGATAGATGCATCTATGATTTGTGTCGCTTGACCCTCGGCAGTGTATATATTATTCTGGATTGGGCCGTACGACCTCAGCATAATCGTGCGTGATAACACTCGAAGTGTAATCATATATTGATATCCTTCCCTAGCTTGAGAGGCAAAATTATATAAGATGGAAATTATTTGGTACTTACCATGTGTGAAAGAATTAATGACTTTCTGCTTGTTATTGAGTTACTGTTATTATTTACGTAATCCGTGCTCATTTTTTCTGTATTTCTTTACTATTAGCCCATAATAAGTATCGATGTCGACCCCTCGTCACTACTTCTTCGAGGTTAGACTTGATACTTACTGGGTACATGTTTTTTATGTACTCACGCTACACTTCTGCACTAACCATTCAGGATCTGAGGCAAGTACATCTGGAGGTCCTATCGGCGCGGGTCCCAGATATCCCGAGGCCTAGTGGTGAGCTGCTTCCTAAGCCGCTCTGCAGCCCATAGAGTCTCTCTTTGTATTTATATTATGTCTACTTTATTTCGGAAAGTAGTTAGAGTTTTGTATATTTTACTAGTCGTTCATATACTTGTGACACCAGTCACACACACTAGTAGACTTTATGATTTTGTTTGGAGTACTTATATCACTATGTTTGCCACTCAGTTGTCTTCGCTTCATTTATTAAATTTTCTACTCCTTAATTTCTTATTAAATAGAATTTAATTACTTGAAAACTTATTGAAAAGAGGAGTAACCTGTTTAATTCACTATTGGCTTGCCTAGCTGTCGTTGGGCGCCATCACGGCCCATAGGAGAAATTGGGTTGTGACAATTAACCTAAGTGGCTTACTGAAAAAAATGAGTTGGTAATTTTAGGACAAAATCTAAAAATATTTAGCCCAATTTTAATAAGAATTAAGGCGAATCAATTTAATAAATTAAACATGATTTGTTTTCTTCCATTTCATAAATTTTTTATTTTTAGAAACATTATGTAAAAAGACTGATAGTGGAACCTTTTGTTGCAAAAATTTGAGATAAGACTTTTTTCTAAAACAATTATGATAAGAAAATCATAGTTTGAAATTTGAGTAATTGAGTCAAAGTTACCAATGAAATAATTTTTATTTTTATTTGTATTGTATTAGAATGAGTATAATAAAAATGGATATCAAATTTAAACAAGCTAATGAAAAGTCACATGACAATGTAATAATATTAAGTGTCGAATTAATATAATAGCAACACCAAGGAACAAATAGAGAAAAAAAAAATTAAAACTTTCATCATACAAAAGAAGAAGGATAAAACTTATTTAAATTTGAGATGAGAAAATTTTGTTTAAATATGATAAGAAATGACATGCATGTGGATAAGGCCATATAACCAAAATCTAACAGATAAAAGAAAAATTCAAAAGTATTGAATAATAAAATATATTAGATATAATGTGAGGATATTTATACTAAGAATTACTTTAGAAAATAAAATCAAGCAAGTATATACAATTAAAAATATAATAAAAATTTAAGTAATTTAAGAATTTCAATCAATAGTTTAAAAATAAAATAAATATTTAAATAATTTTAAAAAATTATATATCTATCTATATTATATTAAAAATAGTAGTGGATTAAAATATTAAATAAAGTCAAAAGTTAATAAAAAATCACATGAAAATGTAATAATATTACATATTAGATAATGTTATAACAAAAGTAAGAAAAATAATTAAAATTCAACTAAAAGGAAAAGACTATTTGAACTTGCGATTAGAAAGTTTTTAAAGTTATGAGAGAATGCTCAAAATACATATATGAAAACAAAATTGAAGTCTTGCTAGATAAAGAAAAATAAAAATTGATACCATATTAAAAATTTAAGTATACTCAATAAATATCTTGTGTAGGTAATTTTTCTGATTAAAAAAAGTCAAATTTGTATCTTAAAACTAAAGAGAATTTTTTTTTAATTATATGTAATACAAAAATAATTAAGATTTCAATAGATTTGAAATATTATAAAAGAGATTATGTATTAATTTTTAGACTAATTCAAATTTATATTTTAAAAAAAAAAATGATATTATTTTGAGTATAGGTAAAATATTTATGTAAAAAGCTAATTAAATTTCTTAGTAGGGAAGAGAATGTATAAAGAGGAAAATAGAGATAGTGCGAGGATACTTATATTTTAAATTTATTTAAAAATAAATAAATTAAATTATAAATAATATTCAAATATATTATCGGTAGATTTAAATGATAAAAGAGTTCTGAGTATGAGGATAATAGTGTAAAAATATATTAAGTTTCAAGAATAAAAAAATTATATTTATTGATTATTATTAAAAGAGTAATAAGAAAGACATTAAGTTAATTCATAAGCTAATAAAAGATCACATTACAGTATAAAAATATTAAGTAATAAGTAGTGCAAAAACTATAAGCAAGGAACAGTAAAGAGAAAACAAAATTGTCTAAAATTTAGAAGGATAAGACTTATTTGAATTTGAGATGAAAAACAAAGTGGTAGTAATAATATTTTTTAAAATAATATGATTTAATGTGCTCAAACTAGACAGATCAGAACATTATATTGTTTAGTATTCTTTAATATTAACCGTAAAATAAAATACAAATGCCAAAATCAAGGGGTTGGGTTATTGCAGATATAAAAAAAAAAAGTTATCCACTATGAGATTTGAGAAATGGTTTCATGTCTTGCTTCTTAATTAATATCTAATAATCATTTATAATTTCTATATCGAAGGTTTAATTTAAGATTATTTGCACATAATTCAAATAACCCAAATTATAATTTGACATGGTTCATGTCCATGTACCGCACGGATACTAATACTAGTTAAGAATAATAATTATTTTAAAATTATTTTTAAGGTGTTAACCACAAGCTTTGTATGGAGTATACTAGGGAATACTTCCTACAAAGTTTTGAACGTATATTACAAGTGGGAATCCTATTTCCAAGTCAAAAGACGAAAACATCCCAAAAATTAATAGACATGTCATTTATTTTATATATATATTAATTCACTAATCAATATCATTTCATATATCATACCATATCAATTTTTTGTTACTAGTTTTTTCATACGTGCGTTGCACGTTATCCCATGTCATGAGTATAAACTTTTTAAAATGATATGAATATTATTACGTAGAAGAAGTGTGTCAACTATATATCAAACAAAAAATTGAAGAGAAAAAATGTAAACTAAAAATAATGAATAGTGGAATAATATGGCGTTATACTCAAAATGATTGGGAATAGACTAAAGCTCCTTTTGCATGTACTATATTTGTTTTTGAAACTGAAAGAATGTAAGAATAAAAGTTTGGAGCTTTTCTCTTCTTCTTCTTAACTTCAGCATTGTTGTTTTTCTGCTTCGCTAACGTCTTGTCGACACGCTTCTTTATCTTTGTAGCCATGAATAATCCAGAGAAAAGATTAGAAAAACTGCAAAAAAAAGTTGGTAGTTAATAATATGCCGATCCAGGAACAAAATGTTAAAATTTAAAATTTAATCTTATTTAGAGTCACATGCTACAAGATTAGAATTCGAATTAATGAAGTACTCCATTCCTTGGACAATGTATTTTCCTTCTCCCTTTTTATCCTCCTTTTTAATGAAAAGACAGTGAATACATTTATAAGCAGAAGACCAAGAAAAAGAATTATCGAACTTAGAACTTAGAACTCCATGCCTGTAATTAAAGTAATTGAATCAAAAGATTAATTAGATATGGGGCTTTGCGAATGCAAAATTAAGTATGATGTATTTGATCGTGAACTTATTCATTACCACTTCAATTTACAAATAGCAACTATTGCCATTACATTTCCGGTTTCAACTACAGTAAGCAGGCAATATGGAGAAAAAAGGAAAAGCAACAATTCTAGAAAGAAAACTAACCATTGGAAGAATGTTTGCCATGTTTAAATTTAAGAGTTGATTGCACTGATGCTTCGAATTTAACTGAATACACCACACAGATATAAGAATTGACAAAAATGATCCAGCAGTAAATATCTCCTTCCTCCTCCACTCAATCAGCATAAAATCCCCACTATTAAATCTTGACGCGGGTGATTAATGTTCAAACGTGGTTTAGTAAGTGTTTTTTTAGTATTTGGTGTCAGATTAAAGAGTGAGCTAATAAATATAGCTAGGAAGAGGAAGAGACTAACCAGCATTAAGGTGAATGCTACTATTTATTACGAAATGTTTGTACGGAATTGGAAGGGACTATCGGGCATCAATACTCAATAGTGCAACTGAAATTATTTATTTAATAGATATGTTATTTCTTTTTCTTGGTGAAAGGCAAAATAGTAAGTCAGTTTTGGATGGGCATTTACGCCTTTTAACTTTTACGGTGGGATTTTCACTTGCATTATAAAAGAAAGCAAGGGACTCCGTGAAAGCAAGCTTAATCATAGGTACGAAACCACAGTATAAGGAACAAAGTAAGAGACTCGAGGAAAGCAAGCTTAATCATAGGTACGAAAGTTTCCCTACAAAAAGGGGCTGGCTTCAACAACCCATAAGGGACGGCTTGCCAAGCTACACAAACAGTTAATTTGATTATAGTCGCAAAAGTTTTCCTACAAAAGGGGCTGGCTTCAACAATCCATTCAGGAACAGCTTGCCAAGCTACACAACTCAGAAAACTTTTGTACTATAACCAACGTTAGCTGTTCATAACTCAGAAAACTTTCGCACTATAATAAGCTAACTTTCAAAGAGTGCACTTACTCTATTTTCATACATGGACCGTACTACAATAAGCTAACTTTCAAGAGTACACTTACTTTATTTTCATACATGGACCGGCTTTTCCATCCATTCGAAAGAAAGAACAAGAGGGAAATTTAGAAAGAACTCATATGTAATATATCACAAGAGATTTACAAAGAGTGCACGATGATTACAAGATGATTATCTGATGATCCTACAACTACTGCAAGGCCTCCTTTATAAAAGACTAGGAGGTTATTACAAGACAAACATTCTAGATAAAGCAAACCTATCTTACATGGCAAACTTATCTACAAGCGGGTTCCTCCGGCATGTGAAGGACTTTAGGCAAAACCACTAAAAAATACCTGAAAGCATGTGAACGGGGTGATATATACATGGTGTAGTATGAGGGAGCATGTGACGCCATGTGACTGTATTGTGTTGCATGTGAAGAAGCATGTGGAGGCATGTGGAAGCATGTGAAAACAAGGTGAAGTGGGGCCCGGATAGCATGGAAAGATGTGGAGATATGTCTTGGCATGGGTAGGATATTTTTTGAGAGTTTTTGGAGGATTATGGTAGGAAAACAACGAAAAGTGGGGCCCGGATAGTATGAAAAGTTGTAGAAATTTGTCTTGGCATGGGTAAGATATTTTTGAGGGTTTTTGGGTTGGTAACGGAGGATTAAGGGGGGGTTAGCAAAGATTAAGACAATTATCCTTTATCGATCATAGAATTGTCTTCCAGGCATCTTTTCGAAGACCTTGTGAAGTAGCGCCTGGAGCTTGACGGTTCTTCACTGCTATGTTCTTTTCCCTTTGGACTGAGAGATGTAATTCGCAACTTTAATCTGGAAATGTCATTAGTGATCTTTTCTCGGATGACTTCATATGGTGTTTGATATTCCTTTGCTGCTTCCCGGACTCTTTCCCAGTGAGGATGGGTATTGGTATAATTCCAGCTTGCCCATTCATTTAGCCATATCTCTTTTGGGATGCACCTATTTGGCTGAAAAATGATTCTTTGTGCTTCGCTATACTCTTCCTCCATTGATAAAATGGACATGGGAAATTTCCACCAGAATGATGCCTCTGCTTGCGCCTGGACTTTTCTATTAATGATCTTCACTAGCCTATGAAACATGAATATTTTTGCTACGTAGGAATCACTGAAACATTTCGTCCAATATCTTCTAGGCTTGAACCATAGTAAAAATACTCTAAGGGCTGGTGCAATAGTATCAAAATCCTTGAAGACGTTGCATTTGAATTCCATGAAAATATAATATTGATGGCATAGGTACCAGAAAAACCATAGTAATTCTTGTGGAAAATCCCTGGCTTGAGCTATGAATATATGGCATAATGGATATTCTGGATTGACGCCAAAAGGTTTGAGAATGGATCCTCCATATTGCTGGAAAACTTGGAGCTCATAATAAGTTCTTCTTTCCATAACAATTAAAGGATCAAAGGGATCCATGAGGTTGAACAACTCCGGTGGATGATCTGTTGGCTTCAATGAACTAGTTCCCGGTGTATTTGAAAACATAAAGATGTGACTGTTTGGCTTCAGTTTTGCTGGGGAAAATCTTTTTGAGAATTCTTCCGATCGCGATAAAAAATCTGCGAGAATATTATCATTTCCTTTCAGGTGCTTGACTTGAAACTTGTATGGAGAGAACCATTGTGCCCATCTGAGAATATGAGGATTGGGGATAATTTTTGAATTTATCCGGATCATTTTTGGGAAAGCCTTCATATCTATCTCTACGAGAAATTCTATATGGATAAGGAAGAAATTGAATCTCTTGATTCCATTCTTTACTGCAAGAATTTCCTTGAAGGTGGAGTGATAATGTTGCTCGGCATCTTTAAACTTTCCACTGGCGTATTCGCATATTTTCCGCTGGCCATCTTTTTCTTCAAATAGAACAACACTCCAATATTCATGGCTTGCATCAGTTTGCAATATCTTCTTTCCATCTGAAGGGATGTAGAGGGACTTGACATTTTTACATATCTCCTTTATTTTTCTAACTGCTTCATCCAGTTTCTCTCCCCATGATGGTGCATTTTTCTTGAGCATTTATGTGAGCGGTGAAATGTATGTAGAGATATTTGGGATGAAATCTCTTACATAATTTATTACACCCAAGAATTGTTGGATCTGCTTTGTTGTGAGGTTGGTATCCGAAAATTTAAGTAATTCCTAACATATATGCGGTCCTAAACTGTATTCACCACGAGCAAAATGCATTCCGAGAAAATCAATCTTCTTTCGAGCAAGAACCATCTTTTTTGCTGAGAGCATGATTCCGTACCTTGTTACTAATGTCTCAAATTGACGAAGCAAGTTGACATGTTCTTCCAATGTATCACTAAATAATAGGATGTCATCAATGTAAACTAAGGAGGTATGGAGGATGGGTTGGAAGATTTTTATCATGGCTTTTTGGAACAAGGAGGGTGCAGTTTTCAACCGGAAGGGCATGACTTTCCACTGGAAGTGATGATCGGGGATGCAAAATCCTGTTTTGGATCGTTCTTCATGGTGGATTCCCAATTGCCAAAATCCAGATTTTAAATCAAACTTGAAAAAATATTTGGCCTTGGCTAAGTGGGAGAAAAGAGTGAGTTTATTTGGGATGGGGAATTTATCATCTTGGAGGAAATGGTTTAGTGGCTGGTAATTAATAACTAACCTGAGTTTTCCTCTTGTCTGCTCAACTCTTTTGTTGACATAAAATGCTTCGCATGCCCATTGTGAATCCGATGGCTTTATCAGATCAAATTCCAAAAGTTCTTCGCATTCTTTCTTTGCAAGCTGAAGATGATCTGGATTCATGCCTGAATGACTGGCTTTTGTCGGATTGATGTTTTCATTTTTCTTGAAAGGGATCTTGATAAAAAACTCTTGGTTTTTCCA
>MCJB01048568.1:0-39717 GCA_002018475.1 Nicotiana obtusifolia
CAGTAGGTTGTCCAGTTCAGTGGATATTGGCGAGATCCATCCTTCGGACTTGCCACAGTCTTGGTATGCATTTTTGTTGTAGGCATTATGGGCACGTCGGGGCCCTGTTCCGACGTAGGTTACAGTATGTACGTTTTTTGTAGAAGCTCATAGACAAGTGTCAATCTATGCATAGACAAGTAATGGGTTGGCTTATGTACAGTTGGATTGCCTTGTCGGCAAACGTATATATTTTATTTTATGGTTTTGCATTGTAGCCTTATGGGCCATATTATGTATATAAGTATGTTCGTATCATGGCATGACGTCTCGGTTCATTATAATTATTATTCGAGATTATATGCATATGACAAGCCTTATAGATAATAAGAAAAGTTAGATGAAGGGTACGCCGGCGCCCGTTGAGTAGGGTCCGGTGCCGGTCGCGGCCCTCCGGCTTGGGTCGTGACACAAGTATTCTCCAAGAGTTTGTAAATACTTGTTAGTGTAATTATTTTGTTCAAAAATATTTTTAATATCTTTGCCAGTGATCGGCTCAGTGTCAGCTCTCTTTTTGAAATGTGAGGCTGTAACGGAGCTGCTAGCAAAGCTTGTCGAAAATCCTTGTGATGGAGGAAGCTCGGAAATAACTTCTTCGCCAGTATTGGTTTTCCATATTTTCGAAACATTAATTGATTTTGAAAAAGGAAAATCGATCTGGTTATAATCAGCATAAATTTCAAATAATTCAAAGAAATTAATTTGTTGTCTAATGACATTTAGACTATCATAGAAAATTGTTTGAATTTTCTTTCTTTCTTCTTCTTTATATTTTCTAAAAATCAAGTTCTTTTGAAAAGATTTTCAGGAGAGTAAAATTCTTTTTGGAGACCTTTTTTATCAATTTCAAATTCTATCTCCAAAGCACCAACGATGTTGTCATATCCTAATTCAGCACCTAGTGACGTATAGGTAGGAGAATCTGGTCGGTTGTAGGTAGTGTCGGCAGAGGGAACCATTTCTGGTTTTTCTACCTTATACCTAGCTTGTGAAACTCTAGATTCGAAGTCTATTGTCTCAATTCTAGTAGGATATGAAGACACTAAATGTCTAGCAGAATGAATCGGTGGAATTTCAGACTGCGAAGAGGCAGAGGAACTTACTCTTTGGCTAAGGGACCTCTGAAAGGAAACTAGCACAGATCCGGATGGGAGTTGTTGGATCTGAAAAATCGTCGTGTTTTGTGGCTTTTGAGCAGGAGTGGCATCTTGCAGAAGCCAGTTTTCCGGAAGGGAAACCTGATTCCAAGAGATTGGTCTTGGGATAGACAGATGAGACCTTTGCAGGTCTGTCTGGAAGAGAACTGTTTCTCCTTTTTGAGTAGTTCTCATAGCTCCAGTGTTAAAGGCAGAACTCATTGGCTTATATTGGATTCTGTAAATAATTGCTACTGGAAAAGAGCCAGCCTTAGTCTTATAATTAGAAGTCTTAATATTTAGGCTCAAGGCATCTAAAATATTTTTATCCTTAAGGGAGACTGTAAAGTTAGGGAAACAGTCGAAATATATTGGTCCATTGCAAAGACTTGTTTCCACCATTCCTAGCAACGAATCATTGAATTCTAGGAATCTAGAATCTCCAAGACAAAGAAGGAGTGATGTATCCAGTCCTTCTCTAGATAAAGTCTTAGCGGCTATTTGTACTAAACCAAAATGGATATAATTATATTTCTTCCTATATTTTTCAATAGATTTGATATTGAGAAGTTTGATTTCCTCATGGTCTGATTCTAGAGGAATAGTTTTCTCAATGGTAGACATGTGATAATCACTTGTCAAGCTTCATTTTTGAGACTTATAAATTGTTGACTGAGGATGTTTGGGGATCTTCCAATCGTCAATTGATTGCTGCAAATCAGAGAAACTAATCTCTTCTTTGAGCTTAAAATTGGAAGAAGAGGAGGAAGAAGAAGAACTCGTAGATCTGGATGAGAGTGAGTGAAAGTAAGACATTTAAATGATTAAAAAGCTTCCTATCCTTGGCTCAAGAGACCAAGTGGTTTCATAAAGAAGTTATTCAAGTTCTTAATGTTACTTCATGTGGAAGAGTCAGATATGGTGTTAAACTTCATAGATCTATAGCTTTTAAAGCCTTGTAAGAGGTCTGTTTAGATTTTAGGTGCTTAGCGTTACATATGGAGGGTAGATCTGTAAGTATACTAGTTCTTTTACTCAAAAGGGCTAATGTTTATGATTATTCTACAGTATGTTAAAAACAAGAATCACATCCTTACTTTTCCACTGGCTCTGATACCAGAGGGGCGGAAGCTAGGCCACATCGCCAAAAAATAGTATATATATACACACACATACTTTTCTTGTCTTGATTATACTATTTTTCAGAAACAAAATTTAATGTTTACACTTGACTCATGTAAAATAACGCTAAATGTAGTATTAAGCTTCTTATTTAAAATTTTATTTGTTAAATTATTAATTGCAAAATAGGAAACAACATTTGCTGATTGATCTCCTTATTAAAAATAACTATAGAGTAAATTATAATTAATGTTTATTTACTTTTTTGTCCAAAAATATTATAACATTAGTGTTTAATAGAAGGGCAAAAGTGTCATTCAACTTTATAAGGACATTTTGGTACTTCAATTTTGTATCACTTGGGATATCCCCACTTCTAATATATTATTATTATGATATGATACAGTATGATACTATTATGACTATGATAAAAACGAATTGAAAAACAAATGGAGAAAAGAGATTAAATACAAATGTTAGTCGTAGCTCTAACACATTAGTTATTAATAGTCATTAGAGTACGCGCGTTGCGTGGATACCTCGTATTAAGCAATATAAAATTTCAAAAGAATTACATAAATTTTAAATGAAAATTGTGTTTGAGTTATTATAAAAGAAAGTTAAAGAAAAAATATAAGTTTTTAAATAATATTATTGTATCCTATTTATCTAATTACTCAATTTAGGAAGAAACTCTACACTGTATTTTCCTGTAAATATATTATGAGTGTGCTTTTATTTTAGAACTCGTGTGTTACATATACAGTTATAATTTTTATATATGTTTACTTTATGTAAGGTATGTAACTTGCATAAAAGTTCAAATATTTATATTAGTGCTCAATTTTATGTGTTTATTCCAATTGAAGTGGTAGAATCTAAATAGAATTTAAAGTTTTAATATTAGTATTTCCTACCTAATTCAAATAAAGAAGGGTTCAATAAAAAAAAATTTAGTTAATTTCGAAGTCTTAAGAATTAGAAAAATAATTAAATAATTATTTTATCTAGTGTTAAATTTATTGTTAATAAAAGATAAAAAAGGAGAACAATAATTTGCTAAGAATTTTTGTTCTTTTAATATAGTACAGATAGACATACAAACAGACATAGATTTGTAACTCCTGTTCCTTATTAATGTCGAGTCTCTTATTGCATTTAATCCTTCCTTTGTTTCATGCAGAAATTTTAATTTTAAACCAATTTGTTTATAATCACTCCTTATTTCATTCATGTATTATGAAAATGGATAAAAAAAAATTGTCCTTCGTGCAAGTCGCTTGTAGTTAAAAAGCAACCTGGCTGGCATATTAATTAACTGTATGGGGTCGGATACAATCGAGCACATAAGAAACATCAGTCTTGGGTGTAACTCGAGGTCGGTCTCTTGTAGATCGAGACCGGCGCTTCGAGAAGGGAAGTTCGAGGTCGAGTATCATCGGTTTAAAGTTCGAGCCCAAAGTGTTCGAGATGAGGTAGCCGAGACTAGTCTGGGTAAAGCATCTTATGGTAAAAATATCAGATTCGCGTAAAGGAAGGGCCGGAATCGTGGTTTGTAATTATCTCGGCAGGAATCACGGCCCAAATCAACAAAGACGTTGAACCCAGTACTTTTCGGGATCTTTTACCCTGTAATTAGGTCTTTTACCTTGTACAAAATTCCTCTCTTCTCCTATATAAAGAATTCAACTCTATTGTATAAAAAATACGACATACTATCAACAGAACAGTTATCATATTTTGTCTATCCTCTTCATAAACTATTTATTCCATTATTGTTCATTCCTTCACAGCAAAATTACTCAACTTTGTTGGTTTGTTTGTTCTTTTATTTATTTAAATCAACCTTTATTTATCATTTATTCCTTAATTGTATCAGGCCAAGTCACGTATCCTTAATACCACGTACAAATTCATTTGTTACCTAAATTTTAGGGTAAATATTAACATTATATAACATTGATTAATAAGACTTAGATCGAATGTCTAATCAATTTTCTGTTACGAATAATAATTGTCCAAATAACCTATATAAAATCTATAAACTAAGTGAAATATGAGATCAGCCAAATCCGAAACATGAAACACAGAATTATATAAAAATTAACCGAAGTTTGTAAGATGTCAGATATGAAATCAACCAATCCAAATCCAAAATATGAAACAGAGAATTATATAAAACTTAACAAAAGTTTGTAAGATAAAGAGCATTTAAAATCAATTGCTTTATACTTTAAACCAAAACCATTGTTGAAAGAAAACTTTCAGATGATAGGTTTTATAATACATTAATCTTTTTAACAGATGCGTACAAATATTGAATAAAAATTAAAGATAATACAAATTGCTTCGGTATTATATTCAAAGTTATAATCAAATACGTGAATGCTCAATTCAAACTACTAATATAAAGTAAAATATAAATGGAGTTTAATGAAAAGCCCTCCTAATGTGTACTGTAGTTGAACGAAAATATTTCCTAGTGTGTATGTACAAATTTTTTACCTAAATTGTGGGAAATAATTAATTAGGGGAATAATTTTTGGATATAATTAAATGAATATTCTTAAAGTATAAAAGTAATTAAATGACTATTTTTAAATCTTAAAATATAATTACATGACTATTTTGTCCAGGGTGAATTCTAATTTAAAAAATAAAAAAGACGAACGATATTTCGTTAAGGGCCTTCATGCTTTTAATATATTAGTTATAGTTATAGTTATTAGCTAATATTTTTTGACAAACTTCTAAGATAACATTATGAAATACACCCTCATAACACACTATCCGGTCATTAATTTTTATTTAGCTTGTTAGAAAATTATAGAGTAAAGAACAATATTTAGCAAAAGGACTGTATTGGGTCAGATACAATCGAGTGGAGTCGGGCCCGGGCATAATATGAGGCCGGGCTGCCTCGGTCCGAAATCAGCAAATCGGGTACGGAGGCTGGAGCAGCCGAAACGGGGCAACCGATATCGGCCGATTAGGGCACATCTCGTAAGATAGGATCAGTTTTGAACCGAATATTTTGCGGATTCCTGATATCTCGCCAGGAGTAAATATCTCATCCGTTATGGACGTTGAGGCGCCATTTTAGGATATTTTATCCCGTAATCAAAGGGATTTACCTTATAATTAAACTTTTACCATGTTTAGGGCTCTTTTATCTACCTATAAGAAGGGCATTCGACCTTCATTGGAAAAAACAGGAAAAACTGAGAAGAAATACTAAAATTACTACTGTTCACTACTACTGTGCATCATTACTGTTCCGTATAGTAAAGAAAATGGAGTGGCTCCGGCACTGGTTTTTTCAGTCGTTCGATACGCCCATAAGACTTCGGGTAACATTTCCCTCCACCTTCCTTTAGCGTCAACTAACCTTTTCTTGAGGTTTTGAATTATAGTTTTGTTGGTCGATTCTGCTTGACCGTTGCCGCTGGGGTGGTACGGAGTTGACAATATCCTTTTGATTTTGTTGTCTTCGAAGAATTTGGTTACCTTATTGCCGATGAACTGCTTTCCATTATCGCATACGATCTCAGAAGGCATTCCGAATCGGCTGATGATATGGTCCCATATGAAGTCGATCACCTCCTTTTCTCTGACCTTCTCGTAAGCCTGTTTTTCCACCCACTTAGAAAAATAGTCAGTCATAAAAAGGATAAACTGAGCCTTACCTGGTGCTCGAGGTAGCGGGCCTACTATATCCATCCCCCACTTCATAAACGGCCATGGCGATATAACTGAATGCAGTGTTTCAGCAGGTTGGTGGATGATCGGTGCATGTCTTTGACATCTGCCGCATTTGCGTACAAATTCCTTTGCGTCCTTCTCCATATCGATCCAGTAATAGCCAGCTCGGATTACCTTCCGAACTAATGAATCGGAGCCCGAATGATTGCCACAAGCTCCTTCGTGTATCTCTTTCAAAATATACTCGGTATCCCCGGGGCCGAGACATATAGCTAGGGGCCCTCCGAAGGTTCTTCTGTATAGAGCTCCATTATCGGCAAAACAAAATCGGGCCGCCTTTGCACGCAATGCTCTCGACTCTTTGGGGTCAGGTGGCAACTTACCTGAGCTGAGGTATTCTACGTACTTGTTTCTCCAGTCCCAAGTCAGACTTGTCGAATTGACCTCGGCATGACCTTCTTCCACCACCGATCTCAGCAACTGCACGACCTTTTCGGAGTCGATTTCTTCATCATCGACCGATGAGCCTAGGTTAGCGAGGGCGTCGGCCTCGCTGTTTTGTTCCCGAGGTATGTGCTGCAGGGTCCATTCCTTGAACCTATGTAAAGTGACCTGCAGTTTATCCACATACCTTTGCATACGTCCCTCTCTGACTTCGAACGTTCTATTCACTTGGTTGACTACAAGGAGAGAGTCGCACTTGGCCTCGATTATTTCTGCCCCAAGGTTCTTGGCCAATTCTAGACCTGCAATCGTAGCCTCATATTCGGCTTCGTTGTTAGTCAGTCTTATAGTCTTAATGGACTGTCTAATTGTGTTCCCGGTCGGGGGCTTGAGTACGATGCCCAACCCCGACCCCTTCGAATTTGAGATCACAGGCCCAATCTTGCTAATATGACTCAGGCTATTGTGAAACCTGAGATCACAAGGCATTTTTAACTCAAACAGTGCATGGTACAGCTGATTCAGTCCACATGCGATATGTGGGTCTATCTCATGAAGATTCGCAAAGGCACATTCAAAATTTCTTGGAAATTATGGACACTTTAAATTATCCGAACGTTTTCAAGGATTATGTCAGGCTGACACTTTTTTCCTTTTCATTGCTGGGGGAAGCGAAGGAATGGTTGCAGAAGACAAAGTCATTGAGGAGTCAAATTCTTGGGTTCGAACAACGGGATGGAGAGACACTTCGTCAAGCCTTGGAAAGATACAAGAAGCTGCTCAGAGATTGCCTGCATCATTATCAGACTGATGAGGTATTGGGACACAATTAGAGGAGGCCTTAAAGATGAATCTTGACTCAGCTTGTGGAGGTAGTTGCATGGCGAAACCATATAGTGAAATTCAACTCTTGCTGAATAACTTCACTGCTAATGATCATAACTGGCAAGGGGATGGGGATTCACGCAAGGCAAGTAAACAGCAGGCAGCCGGGTTGATTGAGCTTGATGACTTCTCGGCTATGAGAGCTGAGATAGCAAAATTGGCAAACCAGATGAATAAAATGACAATGCAACAGGCACAACAGTTGCAACATGTACAACAGATGTCTCTTTACTGCGAACTATGTGGTGACAACCATATGAGTGACATGTGCCCCAGGAATCCATAATTTATATACTATGTGGGACAGCAGAGCAAGGGTCCAATGAATCAGAATGCCCAATATGGGAACACTTATAACCCAAATGGGAAGAATCATCCCAACTTCTCATGGGGTGAAAATCAGCCGAATCAGAATCATTATAGACCCCAAGGAAATTTCAATCAACCTCAGAAGCAACCTCATTAGGTAGAAGAGAATGTGAATGAATTGTTGAAGCAGTTGTTGCTTGACAATAAATAGTTCAGGACCGAATATCAAGCCCTCACCACATCATTGAGAAATTTGGAGCGTCAAATGGGACAGTTTGCCGGTGCTCAAAACACTAGACCAGCTGGAGCTCTCCCAAGTGACACCGAAGCAAATCCTAGGGCGGCCGTTAATGCCGTGTCGTTGAGGAATGGGAGACAACTAAAAGAAGTTCAGTCTAAAAAGAGGAAACAGGTGATTTTTAGCGAGAGGCCAACTACTATAAAATCAACATCAGAGAAAGTTAAGGAGCCAGCTGGAGAGGCGGTGGCTGAGCAACCCCCACAATTGATTGCAAGGTCACCACCTCCATTCCCTCAAAGATTGCAGAAATTAAGAGAGAATGTCGCATATAAAAAGTTTCTTGATATCTTGAAGCAGGTGCAAATTAATATTCCATTGGTTGACATCTTACAAGAAGTACAGTTCGAGACTGTGGCACTCACTGAGGAGTTCAGTTCCAGAATTCAAGGTACGTAGCCTCAGAAATTGAAGGATCCATGTAATTTCACTATCCAAATCTCGATTGGTAAACATGCTGTTGGACGAGCTTTATGTGATCTTGGAGCAAGCATCAATTTGATGCCGCTATCGGTGTTCAGACAGTTGGGGTTGGGTGATCCACGCCCAACAACAGTTATCTTACAGTTAGCTGATCGCTCCCTTGCTCATCTTGAGGGAGTGATTGAAGATGTGATAGTTCAACTGAGTTCTTTCATATTCCCTGCTGATTTCATTATCCTGGACTACGAGCCCGATCAGGAAGTCCCATTTATTTTGGGGCGTCCATTCTTAGCCACGGGCCGAGCTATTATTGATGTTTGCGAAGGAAAGACGACGATGAGAGGAGGTGACCGAGTAGAGGTATTCAATGTTTATAAAGCGCTTAGGTTGCCAGCCCACTATGAAGAATTATCCATGATCTCTGTGGTGGAGAGTGATTCCACATCATTAGTGCCCTATATGAGCCCTGTAGATCTTGTTGAACGAGTATTGATTGGGGATGTGGAAAATAGTGAAGATGAAACGATGGGAGAAATTGAGCAAGTACTGGATATGTTCTGCAGCTATGTCCAGGGATTAAAAAAATTTGAAGAATTGGAAAGGCCTGTCACTCTGACCCTTCCCAGGCCATCTATTGAGGAGGCTCCAAGGCTAGAACTCAAGCCACTTCCAACGCATCTGCGCTATGCTTATTTGGGGAACTCTGAGACACTGCCAGTGATTATTTCATCCAGCTTGACCAGCACTCAAGAAGAAAAATTGCTCAGAGTCCTCCGCAAGTATAAAAAGGCTATTGGGTGGACTATAGCTGACATCAAGGGTATTAGTCCATCATTTTGCATGCATAAAATCTTTTTAGAGGACGGACGCCGCCCCAGTGTGGAGCAGCAAAGGAGATTAAATCCCATCATGAAAGAGGTGGTGAAAAAGAAAGTAATCAAGTTGCTCGATGCAGGTATCATTTTTCCTATTTCTGATAGCAATTGAGTAAGCCCGGTTCAATGTGTGCCCAAAAAAGGAGGAATGAATGCAGTTGAGAACGAGAAGAATGAGTTAATCCCCACTTGCACTGTTACGGGATGGAGAGTCTGCATCGATTATAGAAGGCTCAACAAGGCAACTCGCAAGGACCACTTCCCACTTCCATTCATTGACCAAAAGCTAGACAGGTTAGCCGGGCATAAATATTACTGCTTCCTTGATGGCTACTCAAGATACAATCAGATTGTCATATGCCCAGAGGATCAGGAGAAGACTACTTTTACTTGTCCTTATGGCACTTTCGCCTTCAAGCGAATGCCGTTTGGACTTTGTAATGCACCAGCCACTTTCCAGAGGTGTATGATGGCTATTTTTACCGACATGGTGGAAAAATTCGTGGAAGTGTTTATGGATGATTTTTCAGTCTTTAGGTCCTCTTATGATGATTGCTTGAGGAATTTAAGCAACGTGCTAGCCCGTTATGAAGAAACAAATCTGGTACTGAATCGGGAAAAGTGCCATTTTATGGTACAAGAAGGCATCGTGTTGGGTCACAAAATATCTAGGACCGGTATTGAAGTTGATAAAGCGAAGGTGGAGGCGGTTGAAAAATTACCTCCACCTATTTCAGTGAAGGGTGTTCGGAGTTTCTTGGGACACGCGGGTTTCTATCGGCGCTTTATTAAAGATTTTTCAAAAACCGCTACTCCTTTATGCAGGCTGCTTGACAAAGATGTAACTTTCAACTTTGATGATGCTTGCCTGAAGGCATTTGAAGAACTTAAAAAGAAGTTGGTGACTGCTCCCATTATCGTGGCACCTGATTGGTCCTTACCATTTGAATTTATGTGTTATGCCAGTGACCTTGCTATTGGGGCAGTGCTAGTCGAGAGGAAGGACAAGGTGTTTTATTCCATTTACTATGCGAGTAAGACTCTTGATGATGCACAACTGAATTACACCACCACGGAGAAGGAGCTGTTAACTGTAGTGTGGGCCTTTGAGAAATTTCGGGCATATTTGGTGGGGACGAAAGTCATAGTCCATACTGATCATGCAGCAATCAGGTATTTGTTTACAAAAAAAGAAATTAAGGCTAGATTGATGCGCTGGGTTTTATTGCTGCAGGAATTTGATGTAGAAATACGAGATCGAAGGGGACAGAGAACCAAGTAGCTGACCATCTATCACGGTTGGAAAATCACGATCACGTAGAGGAGGGTGGCCAAATTAAAGAAGTATTTCCTGATGAGCAACTTTTTGCTATAACCCATGACCCTCCCCTATGGACGCAGATTATGTGAATTATCTTGTCAGTGGGGTACTTCCTCCCGAAATCGAATCTGAAGCTAGAAAGAGGTTTTTACATGACGTGAACTTCTACTACTGGGATGAGCTCATAAAATACTAATTCCACCTCTTTTTCAGGAATACATCTCCTCATCAATTGATCAGCACATTGCTTGAATAAGTAGGGCTCATCCCACATGGACTTATTTCAACTACCCACTAACACACCAATATTGTTATTCCGTCAAGCTAAATTCGAGTTCAAGAGTTTAATTATGCTAAACTACAATTCTAAGTGATAACTAAATTATCAAGTAACTAGTTGATTGTTGTTTATTCAGTAGAGACAAGTATTCCAGGGTTGTGATCGATTTACCAATCGTATTGTGTTCGAATTAACTCTCCCTTTCATATAATTCACTCATGGTTGCTAATTAATCGATAACTGCTCTCATAGCCTTCTCCCGAAGTACTACTCACCTATTCTCAATAGATTAACGCTTATATTCCTATGAAATCAATCTATTAAGATCACGATATTTAATTAAGTACGGTGATTAGGTATATTCCTATCCTAACCACAAATCCGCTCCCCTGAGGGTAAAGATCATGCTCTGTTCAACTCTTCTCTAATCTAAACACGGCACCTAACTGCTAGCCAGACAATTAAGCAATTAAACACAGAATTGAAGAAACAACCATATGTTGGTGAATTATAATCAAGGTTAAGTTAAGGTTAAATAACAATATTCATGGCTAATCACAACCCCAGAACAATAGGCGTTTAGCCGCTCATAATATAATCACACAATTGCATAAGTTTTGAATCAATTGGAAATACTAGAAAAAGATGGAAAAAACTGAGAATTCTCCGCTTCCTAACGATCCCGTGTGTGTTTTTTTTCAAAGTGGCGTCTCCCCCTCAAAAACAGGTTTTGTCTTGCTTTTATACGTGTTGGGTAGGTCTAGGGCCGAAATAACCTTGTCCCGGGTGAATTTGGACAAAATCACGTCACCGGCGCCGTGGGTAGCGCCTGGCGCCCACCAGGGCGCTGCCTCAAATTGCCATTCTGCCTCCGGCGCCAGGCGCTGCCTGTGGCGCCCAGATGCTCAATTCATCTGGTTTTGTTCGTTTTGGCTCAAATCTTGCGTGTTTCGCCCCCAATTGCTCCCAACTCATTCCTACATATAAAAACACTTCAAATTAATATAAATCATAGCATCTAACATACCAATTTCACGAAACAAGAGTCAAATATGAGACGATATACATAGAAATATATATGCTTTAAGCTAAACATCAATATCAGTATTAAGATAAGCATGAGGCTTAGAGAACTTAGTTTTAGCAATTCCCTTATTAGCCTTTAAAAATAAATTACTTAGAAGCAAAGTAGTTGTTAAGGATATTGAAGGTGTACAGAATATTTACTGTAAAAAGGTATATCTACAACATCCTTAACATTAGTATTCGGATGAATTTGGTCCCGATAGAGCTGAATGGTTACATATGATTCATATAACTGATCCCAACTTTATTTGGCTGGTTGATTGATTAATTGTTCGAGTCGACTATTGAGATTTAGTTATGTTTGGGCAAAAATAATCTCTTTCTTTCTGTGGACTGGGTGGTACTTCTTACTTGAGATTTAATTCTTTCAAATTAATATGGGGTATTGAAAAGTAACTTTAGTTGTGCACTTAACAATATTCCTTGAAGATCCATCTTCAACTGACTATGCATGGTAGCTTTGTAGTTCTGCCAATGATTTGCATGATGATACTTTTTTATGTTTTTTTTTTAAGATTGAGTTGGTGCCACCTCCATTGGGTGAAGGTGCAACTTATGAAGTCTTCGTCAAGGATCTGCGCCCATCCTTGGATTGGTTTCCAGAATTTGGTTGGGCTGTGCCTGCATCCTTGGTAATTTCCTTTAACTTTTATTATCTCAACTAATTGAGATTAAACTTGTTATCTGTGTAGGGATAAGGGAAAGATAATATAGCATTAAAAGAATCCCTAATTTGCCTTGAAAGGAAAATAATTTATTATTCATTCTTGAATAGAGCAGAGTGGACACAGAGGATTCCTATAGCCGAGCCAAATTGATATGACATTGAGACATAGTTGAATGAAATTGTGCTTGACAGTGTTTGTAACTGTTGAAGACATAATTAAATAAATAAAAGGTGAATTTCCACATACTTGGCTCATGAAAAAGAATCAAGCTCGCACGTAAGGGGGCGTGTTAAAGACATAATTAAATAAATAAAAAGTGTGTTCTCTCTAACAACTTAAGCTTTTAGATGAGATGGTCACACACTTCAACAATAACATCATATAACGGTCTCTTGGTTCAAAGCTCATCGCTCTTCTAGATGGTACATTTTGTCTTGCAGTAGTTTGAATTACTCCTGTAATTCACACCTCATAGTTCTTTACATCATCATTTGATCCTTTTGTCCTTTTTTCCCCTCATCTCTGGTTCCTACTCTCTTGTCATACCCCATGATATTTTAGCTGATCTTTGATCATCTTTGCCAGCCCCTTCTGCAACCCCCATCCCCAACAAAAAATTAGCTGTTTTGCATGGTTGCTTTTTGCTCAAGGAGTTCTTTCAAGAATAACATTATTGCATACTAACCATTAACCTTTACGTTGGAATTATGTCATTTGACCTGTATTCTGCTGTATACTCATGCTTCTGATGCTTATTTTTTCTTCCTGTACTTGTTTTTTGGCCACTGCAGGATGGTGAAAATCGTCGTCAATGTGCTGGGCTGCTTAAACCTGTTAGTCAAGGTATCGATAGTGCGATACTGACTTATTAATTGGTTGTCTGACAAAATCATATTGCTGTAGCCATAAACATGAAAACACACAAGAGATCGGAATGTCAAGGGATGATAGTGAACAGATTTCTGTGGTCTATTCGCAGTATGGTTTTGCTCCTAGAGCTTCTGAGACTGCTGTGTTGTTTGTTGGATACAACTGTTGCTTCTGTAGTTGATTGCACAAGCTAATACTCCCTAAGAAGTAGTGGTATATGCAGCGTCAATGGCTTGGCCCTCCTTTCTGGTTATAGATTGCTTGGTGGAGCTCTCATATCTGTTGCACCTGTGCGTTTCCTATAGTCTATAATGTCTTTTCTTGATAGGAGATTTAATCTCCACATAAAATCTAACATTTGTTTAATGCTATGTTTCTGAACCAAATGACTCCTTAGTGCTTTACCAATAACCATGTGATACTGCAGCCAATCTTCAAACAGTTGTGCTCTATGAATTTATCTTTCCTCGACTTCTGGAAGGACATCCTCACTAGATTTCTCACAAAATCATGGTTCAACCTATAGTTCTTAGACTAATTACGATTTTTTCCTTTGCCATAGGTTGTCAAGTATTGTTAGTACTCGATCTCCTTTGGCTACATGGTTGCACTGGTAAAGAAAAGTGGCACTGTGCATTAACGGACGGTAAAAATCTATCTGCATAGCACCAAACCAGCAGATGCATGACATGTGTTACCAATAAAAAAAATAGATGCACAACATGTGTTTGCTCATAGACTTCTTTCACTTCACAATGGTTAATAGATATATATCTATTCTCACTTTATTAAATCACTTAACCATGAGTTGATATTGTTTGGTGTAAGAACACCAGTTATGTGTAAGTTTTTACCTTGATCGGCTTTGTGCACTTTTCCCAGAAGAAACTGATTAATAATGGGAGTCTCTTTCTACATTCATTTAGCTTTTGGAGTTAGCAATCTCCGGATCTAGTTATATTGTTGTCAGGAAATTCCATGTTCATTTGCTTGTGAGCTGCATATTGTTTCCTAGAATCGCAGTTTGTATGCATTCCAACTAAAATTGTTACATCTCTATTTTCTGTAAACCTAGAATTATTTTCCTGAAAAGATTCCTTTGTCATAGTATTTTGATTTCTGCTTGTAATTATGATTGCAGCTCTTTTTGACGTTCCAAGTATGGGACATTCTATGGGTGAAGGGAGAAGGGACTGCCAGGCAACAACTCTATCATCATCAAACTCACCTTTCTCTACTCGTTTATCTGGTAACTCGCTACCAAATGAAAAGAGGAACTTCATAGCTACAGAGTTTGTCGAACGGCATTTGAGTATTGCTGATTCAAAAGAGGCTGCAAACAGAACAAAAGACACATTAAATCATTCCAAATCATATTCGTCTTCCTCTACTCATTCAATTGCAAAATCTCTACCAGCCTTAGATGAAAAAAGGGGCTCTAAATCCAAAGGGTTAATGGAACAAACTTTAAATGCTGCTGATTCAAAAGAGGCTTCAAACACATCAAAGCAAAGTATTTGGTCTGGTAGTGACTCTGTTTCACCTATTGGAGATGCTGCAAAAAGTGCAGGGCCAACTGACAAGGACCTAAAGCATTTTCATTGGCCTTTGAAGATGTTTAAAACCAGTGGTGAAATTCGACTAAATTCGATGGAGTCCGACTCAGTGGAGGCAGCAATTTTGGATATGGAGGAACTTGCAAACAAGATCAGTTGGCTGAAAAGAACTATGGAATGTGGAAGATCTCTGTCCGATGCTGTTCGACCTTCGTGGAAGTTTGTAGAACACAATGGAACATTTACAAAGAAATGATGGCTTGATCCTTCTTGTTTAGTATACCGGGCTGCCTTTTTCTACAGTTTCTAATTAGGATGAAAGTCGAGTTCAGCTGGATGATGCCTGCTCTAGTTTTTGTATCTGCTGCTGCTTCTTTTGGAGGAGGCTGCTGCTGCTGCTAGTTACGTGGAAATATTGTGTTTACAGACATCATCAAACGAATCGAGCTGATATAGTCGATCTTCCCATTCTTGAATCTCACATGATTTTCTATGAAGAAAGCTGTGTAAATTTTCGACATCATTATTGAACACCATTGGGATGTTAAAGTAAAACTCAACCTTTCATCAAAGGAAATGTATATGGCAAATATCTTTGTCAAATTCTTGCATAACTGATATGATTGTCGATTGATATTTTGTTTTGAAATAACCATATGCAATATTGGGTGTCTGGTAGTCTGATACTCCTATTTTTACACATAAGTCTAGTGAAGAACTAAGTTGAGTACTAGAATAAAAAACAAGCTATTCATAATTAATAAACCTTATCTCATGCTTGCGTCTAGACATTTAATGGTACTAATAATTAACATTGTTAGTCGTGGTGTAAGATGGTATTAATACGCGTAGCCGACATAATTAGGTTTAAATGACTTCATTTAGCTGTGGAAAGATAATGTTCTGGTTGTTTTCGTCCATATAAGGTCAACTCTTTGGAAGGGTTAAGCAAAATTACCAATTCTTCTAAAAATCTGCCACTTTACCTTATTCTTTAGTGGGGTAGTTTCCATATTAAAGTATTTTTTTAATTCATTAATTCGGACTTACTTTTATCAATCTGCAACGATATGTTTTTCTCTCGTGAAAAGTAAAAAGTTAATAAAAATAAAAAAGCACAATAAATTTATGCTTAAATTCATTAACTATAAGAGCTCCAATTCCTTTTGTTAATAACAAGAACGATTGTTATCAATTACGAAAGACTAATTGAAAGAAAAAAAAAAAACGGTGTACTCTTTTACTTATTATCAATTACGGTACAAACAATAACAACAAACCCAGTGTAGTCCCACAAGTAGGATCTGGGAAGGGTAGAATGTAGCAGTCCTTATTCCTACTTTATAAGAAGGCAGAGAATCTGTTTCCAGTATACTCTTGGCTCAGAAAAAATAAATGGAAGGGCCATAACAAGCAAATCAAATTTGACAACCTATCAATTACAATACACATTAATATAAAAAATGTTCCAACTTTCTTTAATGAGTTATATGTTTATGAATGATGATTGATGAGATATCCTCTAGAGTAACTTAGATTATTAGTAAATTCTCTATCAAAAATTAGAATCCAAACAATACATCCTTTTCAGGTACGTTTTCAACCTTTTTTGGGTTCAGTTTATGTTTCAAAGAAACTCTTGCTACAATCAACCGTAGCTAGTTTTATTTTATTTTTTCTTAAACGAAGAAACTCTATTTTGTTTCACAAATCACTGTCCACGACTTTTTCAGGATTCTTCAGGATTTATCTTTACAGGAAGAATCCTATTTTGTACTGAACTGGATTTTAGTATTAAATATATGAACATGTCTATTCAAGGAAAAAAAAAAAAACAAACAATCAACCATGACATAACTCAATCAGTCCTAGAAGTTATCATATACGGGGGCGGAGCTAGAAGCTCAGATACAAGTTCGGCTGGGCCGAATAACTTTTGCTCAAACAATAAATTTGTATTGAGAAATTTTATTAAACATGCATATAGCTGTTAACAATAGACAGTACACTTCTTTTTTAGAAACTACACTTAATCTTTGCAAAAAAGGCCGAGAAAGATATAATAAGTCGTGAAAGTAACAAGGAGATTAGTATAGTATTTTTAGAAGACATTTCATTTTTAATAGGAAATCCCCTTCACAACCTAGTTATTTACATTTAACAACTTTAGCTGACTATTGAATATAAACAAATTATTTACTATCATGAGCAGGTGTACGTTTGCTGACCAGACGTAAGAATCAGTCGATTAAACTTGAACTCTTACTTAAAAGGAAAAGATGAATATTTTTCAATTTTCCCCAAGAAATTCAAAAAAAAAAAAAGAAAAAAAAAACTTCCACAGGATTTTAGTTTTCAATTTTCATATACAAAGAGAGAGGTAAGAATCCAGTTGAGGATTTTTTACCTTTATCAAAACCGGTTAATTGGGAATTTTGCTTCCTAGGGCAAAAGCCAAAAAATAGGATCTCTACAAACTCGACAAGAATAAGAACAATGTAAGTTTATACTGTAACACGTTACATGTACTTTAGATTGTGCATCTTTTATTTTATTGTTATTGCTATTTTGAAATATCAAAAATTGAAAATTTTAGGACCTAAGATGTTTTTTCTTGAAAAAAAAGAGAGAATTGTGGGAGTATATAAGTCAAATCTGTAATAATAACTCACGATATTCGGAGAAATATAATTCATATATATGATACTAGTCATTATTGAATTTGTGACCTTTTGGTATGGCATAACCTAGCCATTCAAGGCAGGTCTCAGTGAATTGGCATATAATAGTATTTTTAGTTTCCTAATATTTATCTTCTAATGACAAAATCAACTATTCTTAATTCAAGTCCAAAGATTATTTAATTGCTTCTTTATCGATGAAAATAATTACAATCATTACAATAACAACAATTTTTGTGTCTCAATATGTCAAACAAATTAAGTTCGACTATATAAATTCTCACTCACCATGTTACTTTATCTAAACTCACCTCATTCTAATAGTATTAAATCATAAAAGATAAAAATAAAAATAAAAATTAAAAGATGAAGTAACAATAAACTATGGAAACAAAAGTATCACGGAACTGAGTTTTATAAAAACATTTTACTCTTATTTTGTTGCTTTTGACCATGGTGCCGTTTCACAACATTCACTTTTATTTTATTTTTTTATAACATTCACATTATCAAGAATAATAAAACAAAATCTGGCACTTGTTTTTAGCCTTTTATGTTAGATCCTTTGTTTATATATAAAGAGCAACTAACTTACTTCTCTAAAACCAACTCAAGAACAAACCAAAAAAATAATCCATGGCTTCCCGTTGCCTCAATACATGCACAGCACAACAACCTCGAGCAACACTCAGTAGAATCCACATATTATTACACTTTTCGGCCATATTAGGGTTACTTTACTATAGAATAAAACACTTATTCCAAAAAGACGTATCAATTATATCATGGGGTCTTATCACTATTGCTGAGCTTATTTTCACTTTCATATGGTTAATTACACAATCTTTCCGTTGGCGTCCGGTTGTTCGGTCCGTCGTGCCGGAAAATCTTCCGGCCGATAAAGAGTTACCTAGTGTTGACGTGTTTATATGTACGGCCGATCCTATTAAAGAACCAGTTGTTGAGGTTATCAATACTGTTTTATCAGCTATGTCACTTGATTATCCGCCGGAGAAGCTCGCCGTTTATCTTTCCGACGACGGTGGCGCCGCCGTGACGTTGTATGCTATAAAGGAAGCATGTGCTTTTGCTAGGGTTTGGGTGCCTTTTTGTAGGAAGTATGGTATAAAGACTATAAGTCCTGAGGCATTTTTCTCTTCTTTTGGTGACGATGAACGTTTGAATATGCGTGGAAATGAATTCAAGAATGAAGAGGAAAATATCAAGGTAAGATTAGTTATCATTTTGGATAATAAAATGTTCTTGTAGAAATAGCATGTCGTTCTCTGTCTATATCCTTTTTTAAAAAAAGTGATATAGACATAAACAAATTTAAAAATGCACAATAAGGAGTATATAATTCGAGCATTGTTGCACCTACAATGCAAATGATGTTCTTATAAACCTTAAATATAAGTACAATATAGACATAAGATAGTAGAGTTATCACTGTGTGACCTATAGGTCACAGGTTCAAGCTGTTGAAGTTGCCACTAATAATTATATTATGATAGATGTCTACATCACACTCTTTGGGAGCGCGGCCCTTAATTTCCCGAACACTGCATGAACGCGAAATGCCTTGTGCATTGGATAACCCTTCAGTATAATTTTAAGGACAATATGCTAGCAACTGCCATATTTAAGAAAACCAAGAAAAGTATATGATCTCTGTGTGTTTTTTCTCCAAGGTAATGAAATTATGAAAGAGTTGACTTACTTTCATTTGTTCCAATGACTTTTACTTAGGCTTATCAGATTAAATCTTTATGCGTTTATTATGTTTATAATTATCTTTTATCTTGTCATTCGAAACATATAATTTTGTCCATGATGGAACTTCTAATTTAGAATGGGACAAATTTCGGTAGGACAGAATTGAATGTCTTAAAGGGTAATTTGGACTTTACATTTATACATATAACTATATAAGATAGTGAGTATTTTCTTGTGCAGGCGGCATACGAAGTGTTAAAGAAAAATGTAGAGAAAGCCAGTAGCGTTGAAGGATCCGTCAGAATGGATCGACCTCCGTATGTTGAGGTGCATAATCGTAATTTACTAGTGTATAGTAATTATTATTATTATTATTATTATTATTATTATTATTATTATTATTATTATTATTATTATTATTATTATTATTATTATTATTATTATTATGTAATGTGAACTAATAAAATAGTTTTATTAATTGTCAGTGAAAACTAAGATAATAATTAGTACATATCTATTTGTTTGTTCTAAGAAGATTTAGGTTAAAAAAACGTAATTGAGCTAAGATCGAAAATGATAACTGATATGAGCAATTTTCTCACATCAAATCATAGTACTCAATGTTTTACTTTTATGATTCTCTTAATTATACAAAAATATCATACACTTGTGTTTATCAAGTTCAAAAAATTAGAACGTAATTACCAAATCAAACTTCATTGTTACATGTAAATATGAAGAGTTAATATTTTTATCATGTAATGACTGCAGGTGATATATGATAATATGAAAAATGAAGGGTGTGCAGATAAGCAAAGCAAATTGCCTCTATTAGTTTATATGTCACGCGAAAGGCGACCATCGCGCCCTCATCGTTTCAAGGCTGGAGCTTTAAATGCTCTCGTAAGTATTATTTTCTCTGTTTTTAATTTACTTTACGGTTTTAGGTCATAGTGATTAGATGCAGATCCATAATTTATAGTTTATGAGTTCGGAGTTTGCCATCGAACTCATATGTCATCTTAGTTATTACTGCCTTAGTGAGTTCGCAAGTAATTATTCATACATGAATTTTCTAATATAAATACAAAGTTTAAGGAGAATGCTACTGAGTCCGAACCCGTACCTACTGCTTTAGCTCTGTCTCTAATAGCGATTCTTTAAGCAGTTCATGAATACCAATTTGAGTCAGAATTTAAAGTTTATACATGAGTTTACATTTCAGCTTTTAACGGTATGTTTATTGTATCAAGAGTTGCAAAAGAAAAAAAAAGGTCTAGGAAATGGTGATAAAAACTTTTGCAGGTCAATAAAAAATCAATTACAAGAAACTTCCTATAGCAGACACAGCTTAGTAACTTACCAAATATGGTAAAAGTTGTAACGAACCTCCTATCATAAATTAAAATTCACTGATAATGCAATTTTTAAAATATATTTATCAGTATATATAACGTAAATTCATAATATATCATGGCTTCTTATTAATAGCATATTGAATGTGAAACTTATCGCTATTTTTGGTGGGTGGTGACTGCAGCTTCGAGTTTCAGGGATAATGAGCAATGCACCATATATGCTTGTGTTAGATTGTGACATGTATTGCAATGACCCCTCCTCAGCCAAGCAAGCCATGTGTTTTCATCTTGATCACAACATTTCTACTACACTCTCTTATGTACAATTCCCTCAAACATTTTACAACGTTAGTAAAAATGACATCTACGATGCTCAATCAAGATCCGCTTACAAGGTACACATCCTGTTATATCACAACTAAAAACTACTTCAGGTTATTTCAACTTCATAACATCTATATTCTGGATTTAAATTATATGCACGAATAGTGTAAAGTTGCCTCCGTATAGCTTATGGGTTAAAGACTCGAGCCGTGAAAACAGACACTAATGCTTATATTAGGACATGTTGTCTACATCACACTTTTGAGGTGCGGCCTTTCTCCGGACTCTGTGTGGATATAGAATGCTTTGTGCATCATGCTGTCCTGCCCTGCTGCACCAATCGTGTAAAAATATTTTATAATATTAATGTATTTTAACATGTGACAGTAAATTAGTTACCATTTCAACAAATTGCTAACTAACCTTATCATAGAGATTCACTTATTAATTATCTTATAAATAACCTGATTATATAAATGTGTTTAGACCGTCCGTACATATAACTTAGCTTATATTTTTTTGGTCACTCTATACAGAATAAGTATCAAGGCATGGATGGAGTAGGAGGTACTGTTTGTGCAGGCACAGGCTATTATTTGAAAAAAGAAGCATTATATGATAGTCCAAATAACCAGGATATGACTCCACTTTTTCTAAAAGCTCAATCCGAGTATAAGTGGGAATCACTAATGTTTCAATCAGGTCTCTACTTATTATTTCACATAGAATTATATTTTTTTGGGCATATAATTCTTTGAACATTAGTTAATTATATATTTGGTATTTACAGAGGAGTTACTTCAAGAGGCAGAGGAAAAGTTTGGTGCTTCTAGAAAGTTCATTAATTCGATTAACTCTTTGAATGATCAAAGAAAAGGAAGGGACATTCTATCAAATGAGATTATAGATGAAGCTAAAACTCTAGCTTCTTGCACATTTGAAGAAAATACAAGCTGGGGTGAAGAAGTAAGTATTCATCCTACTACATACTTCTATATCATATCAAATGAGCCAGTTGAGTTGATTTTGGGCGGGTCAAAATTGGATAAGTCAATAAATGGACGGGTCAAAATTGGATAAGTTAATAAATGGACGGGTCAAATGACCCGTCCAAAAGCTACTTGGGCTGAGATGGATTAGGTCAAGATAGGCTAAATTTTGGATCGTAGTCCAACTCTTACCAAGCTTTAATAAATGTGTGTTGTTTTCTTATGGATTTTTAATTATCATAAAAAAAATTCTTTTATTATGGTCATATATAATATATCAAATAAAAAAGAATTAGTTTTTAAATATTGTAGCAAAATTACTTATGGATCAATTTGAGCTAAAAATCAGTCCAATTTTAGATGGATTGAGATGGATTGGGTCAAGATAGATTGAGTTCCACAAAGGGGTATTATCATTTTTAGTCTGCGCCAGAAACTATTTATATCTGTTAGCCGAAAAAGTGTATAAAATTTGTAAATAACATACAAAATGTGTATATATATAAAAAGCATACAAGTTATATATATATTTTTGGCTATTATTTTTACATCGGTTATACAATGTCATTTTCTCATCCACAAAATGGAATGAGTTAATGACCAACCCAACCTTAAACTCAAACTGCCACCCCTATCATCAGTATCTGTTAACTTATGTTATCATCTTATCTCAAAGCTTATACTGTTTTATTTACAGATCGGGTACTCGTATAATAGTTTACTCGAGAGCTCGTACACGGGGTATCTATTACATTGTAAGGGATGGAAATCTGTATATCTTTATCCAAAGAGGCCATGTTTCCTTGGTTGTAGCACCATTGATATGAAGGATGCTTTAGTTCAACTTATGAAATGGGCTTCTGGATTAGTACAAGTTGGTCTCTCAAAGTACAGTCCTCTTACTTATGGAGTGTCAAGAATGCCTTTAGTCCAAAGCATGTGTTATGCATATTTTATGTTCTCACATTTTCTCTCCATTCCTTGCTTCCTTTATGGCATTGTTGCACCCTTATGCTTCTTGACTGGCACTTCAGTGTTTCCCAAGGTAAAAACTTCTATCCCTTTGACTCTTGACCTTGATTCTTCAATTTATACTAAAGTAATTTGTTAGATTTCTCTAATCAGGTAGCAAAGTTTGTATTGCCTACAAGAATTTCTTCAACTAGGAATATCATTTTTTTTTTCATTTTTTATTCTATATCCGGTATCCGTATTGGAGTCTCTACTAATCCAAACTCGGGCCCCGTAAGGCCGAAAAACGCTCAGAGGCGGAGTCAGGATTTAAAGCTTATGGTTTGGAGATTCTAGCCCTTCTAAGTTACTAAGTTCTAAATTGATAATTTGTACATATTAAATAGATTTCCTAAGGCAAATATAAAGTTTGAACCAAGAATACTGAGTTAGGCCGAACCCATATCTCCAGGCTAGCTCCGACCCTGGAAGCGCTCCATAACAAAATTCTTTCCATACTTAGGGCTCAAACACGAGACCCTAATTAAAGATGAAGGAAGCCTATCTATCTCACTACAACCCTTGTTGGCTCAACTATAATATCATTAAATGTAGAATATCCGGACTTTGCTAGTCAAACAAAATGGACATATGAGTGACTAGTTACAAGGGTTCGATCGACCGATAACTAGACCAGAAAGAAGAGAAAGAAAGGCCAGCCTTCGAAAGGCCTGATGTAGTTTTCATGATAAAACATGTTGATAATAATTTGCTAGTCCATTCCAACTAGAACAGTATGTAAAGCTAAGGTGCCATAGATCACCAACCTGACATACTAATTGAACAGGGGATGACACTAAAATAATTGATCAAATTAGTGCCTGTCTTCTTACTAAATTGAATATGAAAATTAGTGTACATGGCTCATTTCTATTGTCTTTTTTTTTTCTTTTCCCTCTATTTACAGTTGACAAGCCCATGGTTTGCACTATTCGCAACTATATTCTCATCATCTTTGCTTGAACATCTATACGAAGTCTTGTCTAGTGGTGGCAACTTGAGGACTTGGTGGAATGAACAAAGAATTTGGATAATAAAAACAGTCACAGCTTGCTTATTTGGATGCTTAGATGTTTTAATGAAGTGGTTAGGTGTTGCAAAAGCAAATTTCAGGTTAACAAACAAAGCGATCGACGAAGAGAAACTCAGGAAATACGAGAAGGGTAAATTTGATTTCCAAGGGGCTAAGTTGTTTATGGTTCCTTTGACATTTTTGGTGATGTTTAATTTGGTGTGTTTCACCTTTGGAATGAAAAGAATGGTCTCAGAGGGGAATTTTGAAGAAATGTTTGGACAAGGTTTTCTTTCTTTTTATGTTTTAGTTCTTAGTTATCCTATATTAGAAGGATTAGTATCAAAGAAAGACAAGTAAAAGTCCTCAATTTGTTACACCCTATATTTTCTTATTAAGAATAGTTATAGAGGTGAGCTTCTGGACAATGGTGAAAGCAAATTTGTGTATAAAATCGTGTATAAATAATGCTACAGTTTAATGTTGAGAAATAACACAAGTATTTGCAATGACAACTGATCTTTTTGGACCATTTCTACATGTCATCCTTGCGTAGGGGCCATGTTAATCTTCTCTGTACCATTTCACTTTTATCGGATGTCCTCGAAGGGACGTGTCAAATATTTTACGTGTTCAATTTATTACAAGATCAAATATAATTAAATTCCTGTATTTAAATCTTTATTATCTAATCCCTTATAATGTCCAAATAATCCATCAATATTGCCCTTATAAAGTAATACAAAAGCTTTAACAACTTCTTAACCCCTTCATCAATAAATATCTCCCCTTCCATTTTTATCTTTTCATTCAATTCTCTTGCTTTTACATTTACTTTTTCCCTAGTCTTCTCCTCCACTACCTTCCTTATACCTTTTGCCACCTCTTCTCTCTTTATTTTCCCCATTTTCACCACTCAAAATCTCCACCCCTATGCCAAGTTCCTCCACCAATCTTGAATTCAATGGCTGATCATGATTCATAGGCGTGGCTATTATCGATACGCCAAAATTTATGCTTTTTAACGATCGAATTCCATCCGCAATAAGTAACAAAACCTTCCATGCTTGAATGGTTCAAAACTTTACTTCGTGGCACCCATCCTTTTATAACCATCCTTTTCCCTTTGTCCTTTCAAGAAAATCTTATGGAGCAATTTCTTCTATAGTAGTATTCACACCTATTGGAAATTTGATTCTCCAAATAAAATTGACTCCACTTAGCTCAAGCCCTTTTGCTATCTCTTAATTTCCTGCTTTGAGAAAAAAAAATTCACTTCCAAATGATACAAACACACTTGAAAATGTATCCTTCTTGTCTAGCCATGATTGAATTGTCACCATATTTCTCCTCTTCACCTATGTTGGCCTCATGGATGACTATACCAATTGGTATTAACTCCTTATTTCCCAAGATAGAAACATAATCTATATATTCTCCCTCAATCTCCCTACAAGTGTTCAACAAAACAATATCATGAGATTGTTCAAAGGATTTAAGGATCACGAGTAATAACTCTATATTCTTTTAATAAAAAGAGAATTATTAAGTACCTACACCTAAGAGATTGAGTATTTATTTAAAGGAAAATTTACCTCCAATAGCAAAGCTTTACACCCTATTTATTATAAATAAAAACCCTTATAAAATATTATTTTTCATAGCTACCTTTTAGTTTATATAGCAAAATATGTATTTATGATATACACTATCGTTAAGCCATTAAATACGCTGTCTAATATTTTTCTCTCTCTTTATTTCAGTTATTCTCTTCCAAAATCACCACACATTATCTTATTTCTCTCTCCATGATCTTTCTCTCACATCGCCATTGTCTTCCCCATTGTTAAACCACGATTATCAGAAACCGCCATTGTCTCCCTCAATTTTCAGTTTTTTTTGCTCCAAAAAGTTGTGGTAAGTGTTAAAGTTTTTAGCTTATGGCTGATTAAAGCTTCTTCTTTTTCTCTTTACTAATTTTTTTAAATATTCACCATTGTTATGTTTTACCAGAAAACTTGAAATTTCCTCTTCAATGGTCGATTCAACAACTCAAAAGAGGATTACCCAAGGTATACCCACCAAAGCACTCAATTTTGATGGGCCATCTTTCGATTTGCATATCACTTAAGCGGAACCTGTATTTGCAGGTTCATCAGCAACCATTGAAGCATAAATGAGAACAGAAAAACACCAACTGTTCTTAGATGTATTTATATGTATTATAGTCCGCATAAATACATTTTTAGCTTGTACAATGGTTGTCTCTTCTTGTATTTAGATGTACTTATATGTATTTGATATTGCTTATACGAATTTTTATTTTATATATTAATTTTTGACTGTTGTATTTAGATGTATTTATATATATTTTAGTTCATTCAATAATTTTTTTAAAGGCACCAACTGTTCTGTAATAGTTATGTATTCAATCTAACTGTATTCATATGTATTCTCAACCTAAATGTATTCATATGTATTTGATAAGGTGGGCTTGATACGTGTGGCTAGTAGGGAAATTACTAAAAGTCATGCGGTGTGATAAGGTGGAATAAAATGTGGGGTGCTATTTCGGGAAAAATAATTTTTAAAACTAAATGTAAAGGCTCCTGCGGTGATATAAGAAAAAATTATGAGTTTACTTTTATGATTTGAGACTACGACACGGTACCTCGGTAGTGGCCCTTATTGATCTTTCTCTATTTGCTGCATTTGCCTTAGTTGTTTGTTCTTTAACATGTACATCCTTGTTTCCTTCTGTGTTGTATTAACTGTCTTGATTCTGTGTCGTTAACTTTCCTTAAATTTTTTATTGTTTCATTCTATTGTCATTATCATTATATTGTTATATTCTTCGTGCTGTTTCATTTCATCTCCAGCAGGGCCTTGATCTGACCTCGTCACTACTCTATCGATGTTGGGCTTGGCACTTATTGGGTACCGCTGTGGTGTACTCATACTACGCTTATGTACATATTTTTGTGCAGATCTAGTTACTTCCTATCAGTCCCCGCATTAGTGAGCTGAGGTTGCTTCGGAGACTTCAAGGTATACATGCCTGCGCCCGATGGTCTCAGAGTCCCCTTTTATCCTGCTTTTCCTTATTTCATTACACTATCTTAGACAGTGATGTATATGATTGTTCAGAATTATAATTAGTACTTGTGACTTATACTTCACCAGGTTTTGGGAGCTGTATATTTTGAGTTGCAAATTTTATTTATGCAGTTTTTGAAGTTTTGAGATTTTATGTTGTTATTTCAATTATTCCGCGTGTTGATAGGCTTACCTAGTTTTAGAGACTAGGTGCTGTCACGACTTCCTACGGAGGAAATTTGGGGTCGTGACAACCGTTCCTCATTTTTTGGAGTTTTAGGGCCAAAAAAGCAGAATTCCGCTCAATTCCCAGATTTTCGTGCGCTATAGTCCATGCCATCTATATGCATCCGGACAACCAGACCTGAATCGTCTAAAATTTTATCGGCCCATCAAAAAAGACCTAAGGAATAATAGTCATCGCTTGCCATGACCGTTCCTCATTTTTAGGCCCAAAAAATTAGAATTCCACCTGATTCCCAGATTTTCGTGTGCTATAGCCAACGCCATCTGCATATATCCGGATGACCGGACCTGAATCGCCTAAAATTTTACCGGCCCATCAAAAATAACTTAAGGAACAATAGTCATCACTTCGTCATGATTGTTCCTCGTTTTTTTGGCATTTTAGGGCCAAAAAACTGAAAATCCGTCCGATTCCCATATTTTTGTGTGCTAGCACATACTATTTGCATGCATCCGGGCTTCCGGACTCGAATCGTCTAAAAATTTTGCCGACCCAGCAAAAACGACCTAAGGAACAAGTCGTTTTTTGACGTTTTAAGGCTAAAAAATTGAAATTCCGTCCGATTCCCAAATTTTCGTATGCTATAACTTCGCATTATAGTATAATTTTTTTTCACACCATCGATATGTAGATGTCAATTAATACAAAATAAAAATGGTGATTTAAAATCTTCATTAAGAGCATGTTTTTCGTGTTAACGTGGCCAGAGGTAAATTTGGAGAAGAAAAGGTTTGACAAATTAGATATGAATCTTTTCGACTTTGACAGATTTAACGGGCTAAGTCTACTGAAAACGAAACGCTATATAGGCTAACTATATTGATGTGATGCACTAATTAAATGAAAAGATAATCTCATCAGGTAGCAAATCAGGGATTAAAAAATGACACATGCAATAGAAAAGTATTTGGGAGGGACATACTAAATTTTAACGTGTCATTATCTGAAAATATACATGGTCGCCTAGTATATTAAATATAGTATCTAGCTAATAAGATTCGATTGCATATTTATGTACAGTCAGATATCATAATGTGTAATTAGTTAAGTTATGCTAAGTTGACTTATTATAAAACAAATTATTATGATCAAATCTAGTACGATAAAGAGATGACTTTTGGTGTTGACTAGTCCAATTTTAGAGGCGGACCTATGCGACTAGCAGAGTGGTCACTGATATTCGTAAAGTCGATAAAACTTTTATGTATATATGTATCTCTTTAAAAAATAATACCGAGCAAATTTTGGTTGAATCAAAAAGTACACCCGACCTTCAAATCCTAGATCTGGCTATGCCAATTTATATTGTGAAAGTGAAGCTCTCTTAAGAATATTATAGATAACTTACTATGAATTCCTAAATACACGACTGACTATCCCTAAATACGGAATCCTTTACATTCTCTTAAAATAACATTCAGATTACGCGCTTCACGCGCATCGGAAAACTTCTAAACCAGTCTATTTCATGATAAACGCGCTTCCTGTTGGAGGGTCACTCTGAACCATAGACGAGCATTCTAGTGATCCACCAGGTTCTGCTAATAATGGTCAGACCAATTCCTATGCAACTACTGTCGCAAGTCCTACAGTGAGAATGAAGCTAAAGCCCCGACCACCAGAAATGCACATAGGAAAACCAGCTGCATTTTTCTCTCCACAAGAAGAAGAGGAACTCGCCAAAGCATGCCAACTCACTCTAATTGGCAAGTTCTCTCATGGAAAGCCAGCTATTGAAGGCATCAGGAGGGATTTCGCATCTAGGTTTCCGATGGTTGGTACTCTTAAAATTGGCCATTATAATTCCAAGCATATTTTTCTGGATTTCATGGTTAGGGAGGATTATCTGCACATATATCTTAGAAGGAACTTCTGGGTTTTAGGGAGTTGGATGAGGCTTGTTACTTGGACTGCGGATTTCAATCCGAAAGAAGAAACCTCATTAGCGCCTATTTGGATTACCCTGCCGGAGCTCAAATGGCATTATTATAATTGGTAAGCGCTTGAGAGAATTACTTCTACTATTGGAACTTTATTAAAAATTGACAATGTCACTGATGTTAGGTCAAGGCCTAATTTTGCGAAGGTTATGGTGGAGGTCGATTTGGTTATTCAGAGACGAAAGTCTGTATTGGTAGGCATCAAAGAAGAGGGTGGGGTCTGAAGTTGGGGCTTTTTGGCAACCGATAGAATACGAATTTTTCCCAGATTACTGCTTTATTTGCAAACATCAGGGACATGTTGAGAAGGTATGTTTGTCACAAAAGAGGAAGGTGAATTCAGATAACTCAAAGGTGAATTTTGTTGCTGCTATGCCTACTACTGATAAGTTGTCTAAGAAACAAGCACATCCTTCCAATTTTGCATCCACAAGCTCTAAGCTAGTCAATAAGAAGGCCTCTTTCACTAAGGCTGGTATTAGGACAAATTTTATTCAGTTGCCAATGATGGATGCTCAGAATGTTGCTCCCACAAATCATATCCCTGTTGCATTAGGAGGTAAGCAATCTTCTAAAGTTCCAGTGATTAATATCAAATGAATTATTAAGCAGAGAAACTTTTAACGGATTAGGCGAAGAATTCAACAAGGCATCAGGGCTAACCTCGGCAAGAAGAACAAAATGAAATGGGTGGCTAGGCCATCAAATGATAAGGGAGAACAATAGAAGATCGAACAAGCTAAAGATGCTATCAATTAAAGTCAGTACTGTTGTGGTAGTTGAATCAGATGCTAAGGATGATAGACATGAGAGGGATAGTGAAGTTCTGAATGTACAAACTCGTTTCCCGACTATGGTCCACAATCCTGTGAGTGTGTCCAACTCATTTCAACTACTACTAATCTTTGTGAAGAGCAGGAAAATTTACAAGAAATTGGTTTTCATTCCAACTCTCAAAGGATGGGCTTCTGTGGTACTCCCCAGTCAGTAGGAGGTCCAACAACCAGTTCGATATTTGTAGAAAGAAGCACAAGGTATACATTTGGAGGTTTAGCTGTGGAGTCCCAACACAACTCCACTTCAACTAGATTTTCCTATTGGTATTTTGACTTTGGCTCAATACAATACAATTTTGGAAGGGGTTAATGAAGAAGAGGCTAGTGAACTTGAATCAAGTAGTGAAAATGATCATGATAGAGATCAGGATGGCGACTATGAAGAGAAGTATGAAGAATGTAATTCTATTGATGAAGAATCATTTATTGAAGCCTTTGCACTTAGAACTTCATGGAAAGGGCAAGGGGTGGTCGAGGTGGTTGATAAATAGAGGAGGGAGTTGATTAACACATGCAATCTTTTTTCAAGGAGTCTAAAAGGAAATAAAGTTGAACTTCTAGCAGATTTGGTTAAACCTGGTCCTACCACTAGGGTCATGTGCAAAGCACTTCAAATTGATGCTACCCCATCTCATATTCTTAATGATTAGTACAATCATTTGGAATATAAGGGGGTAAAGTCCCGAGGGGCTTTTGAAAGATTATAATTGTTTTCTAATTACCATAAAATTTAACTTATTGCTATTCAAGAGCCATTTGTTAATGCTGATCAAATAGCGAGGCATAGAAGAGAACTAGGTTTTGAAGGTTGCTATGCTAATTTTAATGGAACAATTTGGGTATTCTGGTCGTCTAATTTCAATGCAACAGTGGTGGAGAATGATGAGCGGCAAATTACTGTTAAAATTACAAGAAAAAGTAACGGGGAACCCTATTAGTTTACTGTTATATATGCAAAATCTAGACAACATTTAAGACTTCCTCTATGGGAAAGTCTTAGACAGTGTAGTTTTCAAATTAATGGCCCATGGTGTATATCTGGGGATTTCAATGCAACTATGAGTCCAGATGAAAAGAAAGGTAGGAAACCGCATTGAAAGGAAAGGTGGGAAACCCCATCGATGTGGTATGATGGATGCGGGATTTAGTGGACTTAGGTTCACCTGGTGCAATACAAAGGGGAAGGAGCATAGAATATGGAAGAGGTTAGATAGGATAATTTTTCTATCAGTGTTATAGAACATTTGGCAAGCACAGGTTCTGATTATACACCTATGCTAGTCAAATGTTCTAATTCGTAGCATATTGGGATAGATACTTCAAATTTCTGAACTTTTGGGTTGATCAACCAGATTTTAAAGAAATTGTGCAGGAGGTATGGGTGCAGAAGTACAAGGAAATTGTATGAGAAGATTTCAAGTCAAGCTCAAAAATTTGAATAGAAGACTCAGCCAGTGGTCAAAAGAACAGATTGGAAACGTGTTTGATAAAGTCAGAGAATGGGAAGCCAAGATGCAAGTCCTAAAAGCTGAATATATCGAGAATGATATGGAAGATCTTAGACCTCAAATTCATAAAGGTCAAGCAGAGCACACTAAATGGTTGAAATGTGAGGAAGTAATACTCAAGCAAAGGACCAACATAGATGGCTAGAAGAGGGTGATTCAAACTCTAAATATTTTCATTCCATTATAAATGAAAGAAGAAGAAGACTCACCTTACAGAGAGTACAAGGAGAAGACGGACAATGGTAAAATGGGGAAGAAAACAATGCTAGGGAGGCAGTTGGTTATTATACAAATTTTTTTAGAGATGAAGGTGTTCCAGAACTTCATCATTTGGATTGTATCAGCCAGCTTATTAACCTGTAGGATAATAATATGTTATGTAATATCCCAGATGAGGAGGAAATCAAGAAAGCTATATTTTATCTTAATGCTAGCAGCTCATCAAGGCCAGATGGATTTAGAGGAGCATTCAATCAAAGCTGCTGGGATATCATAGTAGATTTGGTCAATTTGATACAGCATTTCTTTATTGGGCAAAGCTTAGCATATTCTATACAAGCACATGTCTAATATTATTGTCCAAAGTGGATAATTCTAGTTCTTTTCATGAAATGAGACCTATCAGCCTGAGTAATTGTTCAAACAAGATTATCTCTAAGATAATGAGTTCAAGACTGAATTCTATTCTCCCAAAGCTTATATCTCACAATCAGACAGGCTTTCTAAAAGACAGGTCAATTACAAAAACTATTTCATTGGCCCAGGAAATTATACATGGTATTGGAAAAAGACACGTGGGAGGAAATATAGTCGTCAAGCTTGACATGTCTAAGGCTTACGATAGAGTCAATTGGTACTTCCTATAGCAAGTGTTGAGGAAGTTTGAGTTTTCAGAAAATTGGATTGACCTAGTGTGGAGGCTAATCTCTAATGTTTGGTATTTTGTGCTCATTAATGGAGTTAGAAGGGGTTTCTTTCAATCTTATAAAGGGCTAAATCAAGGGGACCCCTTATCCCACCTCTTTTCATACTAGGGGACAAAGTTCTCTTTATCATGTTAAATCAGTTGCATCATATAAATCAGTACATATGATTTAATATGTTGCAGAATGGTCCACAAATAACACATCTTGCTTATGCAGATGATGTTGTAATTTTCACATTTGGTGGAAAATGATCTTTGAAGTTGGTGATTCATCAATTGCAGAATTATAAGAATTGTTCTGGGCAGAGTATTAACATTAATAAGTGTTGCTTGTTGGTTAGTCCAAAGGCTTCCAATGTTGTCATTCAGAGAATTAAGGAAGTTATTGGTTTCAATCATGCCAATTTTCCCATCATCTATTTAGGAGGCCCTTTGTATATGGGAAGACAGAGGATATATCACTTCAGGGATATGATTGCAAAAATTATGAGGAAAATAACAGGTTGGTAGGGTAAGTTGCTATCTGTTAGTGGTAAAGCAACTCTTATCAAGCATGTCTTACAGTCTCAACCTATCTACTTGCTTTCTGCGATAAACCGCCTAAAATTGTTTTTAAGCAATTAGAAAGTTATATGGCCAATTTTTTCTGGGGGTCTATAGATGGGAAACAAAAATATCACTGGAGTTCTTGGGCTAATTTATGCTATCCAGTAGAGGAGGGAGGCTTGGGGTTTAGGAGGTTGGTTGATGTTAATAATAGTTTAATTATTAAAAGGTGGTGGCGATTTAGAATTTCCAAGACGTTGTGGTCTGACTTCCTTCAAGCTAAATATTGCAGCAACTCTCACCCTGTTTCCTACAGTGTCAAACCAAATCATTCTCTCGCTTTGAAGAATTTGATAAAGATCAAAGGGAAGACGGAAGAGCTACTACTATGGAGATCAACTCTGGCAATAGTAGTTTATGGTGGGACAATTGGTCAGAAATGGGTGCCATTGCTCAGATTATTCATTTGCAGGAACCTCTAGGCAATCAAGCTGTTAACGATGTTATCGTTAGTAATAACTGGAATATATCTAATTTACATCTTCCTGAATTCTTTGTCCGAACAGATCTTGTCAATTCCCATTGGTAACCATAATTCTGTTGATCTCCCTATGTGGATGCCAAATAGTTGTGGTATCTTTACTACTTCGTCGGCTTGGAATTGTATTAGGCAGAGAAAGGATATAGCTGTTTTTCTGAAAAGAATTTGGCATAATATTTACCTTTTAAAATGTCCTTTTTGGTTTGGAGAATCTTAAAAGATAAACTGCCTTTTGATGACACTATTATGAGATTTGGTCATACTTTTATATCCAAATGCTTCTGTTGTCTTGACTTTCAGAAAGAAACACTTCATCAAACTTTTATTGGTGGCAATGTGGGATCTCACATATGGATATATTTTGGAGGTCCTTTGGGGATCAGGTGAATGATATTCCTATTGTTACAATGATACAGAGATGGTGGGATCTTAAACCTAAGAATAGTGTTCATCAAACTATCTTGCAAGTTACTCCTGTGGTTATATTTTGGGAGATCTGGAAGGCAGGATGTGCCGTGAAAATTTGGAGGTAAACGGGTCTATGTGAAAGGAATTATATATCAAATTCTAACTCATCTCAAATGGATTCTTGATAAGACAGAGTGTGGTAGAGAATTGGATACCAACTGGGAAAGTATTATCAGATAGTTAATCTTGTTCCTAGGATTGTTTGCATTCCTATTATTTGGGAAAAACCTCCTGACTCTTGGATCAAGATTAATCCATATGGTAGTAAGAATGGTGAAGGATTTGTGGGCATTGGTGGTATTTGTAGGGATCACACAGGAAGATGTATCTTTGCTTTTGCTCAGGCAGTTGGAAGGGCTAGCAGTAACATGGTTGAAGCCAAGGCTTCTCTTGCTGGCATCAAATTGTGCAGTCATTATAACATATGTAGTATCATTCTGGGATGCGACTCGTTGTTGGTCATAGACATGATTAAAGGCAAATCCACGGTACCTTGGCAGCTGATGGACATGATCAAGAATATCCAAAATCTTATCAGTCGGGTAAATTGTGAAGTACAACATTTTTATAGAGAAGCTAATCAGGTCGCAGATGCACGTGCCAAGGGAGGAATTGACAATGATGCATTGAGTATCACTTCATCTCAAGATTTACCAGTCTCAGCAAAAGTGCCTTATAGGCTAGATTACATCCAAATGGTTTCTTTTAGGCATAAGCAAAAAGAAGAATGTATTTTTGTAAATTCATAAGTGTATCTGGCACGGGGAAATGGAGCTTATTTGTATTTTTTGTATAGGATCCAGCAGGGAAGGAGGAGCTTGTACATCCAGTTTTCCCTTGATGCTTCAGTTTCTTAGGTAGAATATGATTGCTAGAGATATTTTATGCAACTCCAGATCAACTTTTTGTGAGGTAAGGATGTATGGTCCCCCTCTTTTGTATATTTTGCTAGTTTAATGAAAGGGCAATGCCACCTTACGGCATATTTAAAAAAAAAAAAGGAATCCGTTGAAGATCAATTTGCTGACGTGGAAATTACATTCTGAAACATGATACAATCATAAAAGTATTTGTTTATCCATTTGCAATAAGCTTGTAGCAAAGTCTAAGCCTTGAATGGCCAATCACTACTTTATTTTCCTTTTTAAAAATTTGGATCATTTCAAGATTGGTGCGTGTCATCTTTGCACAAGACCATACAAATATTCTCTGTATCGTTTTAATTTTATTGGAGGTTCCGAAAGTACCAATCACTGCTTCAAGATAGCTTTAAATTTTTTAGCCAAATCATCTATCTCTTTCTCACCTTTCATTCTAATATTCTCATTCATTTTTCTTACATTTTTCTTGACTTTTCCAATATTCTCCATCACCTTCCTTATTCCTTTAGCCACTTCCTCTCTTTTTATCTCTCCATTTTCATCTTTAGAAATCTCCAAACCAAGGCCAAGTTCCTCCATTAATCTTGCATTTGTAGGCTGATCAAGATGCTTGGGCATTGCTATTATAGGAACACCAAAATATATACTTTCTAATAAAGAATTCCACCCACAATGAGTCACGAACCCACCAATACTAGAATGTCCTAAAATTTTAGCTTGTGGAACCCATCCTTTTACAACCACCCCTTTCTCTGATTTTTCAAGAAAACCTTGTGGCAAAACTTCTTCAATTGTGGTAGTCACACCTACTGGAAATTTTATAGTCCAAATATAGTTTACTAGGCTTAACTCAATCCCTTTAGCTATTTCTTGAATATCTTTATTTGACAAGAAATATTCACTTCCAAAAGAAACAAAAACACATGAAGATTCATCTTTCTTATCTAACCATTGTATGATCTCTAAGCCTTCCTCTTCATCGATCGCGTCGCGAATAAGTGGACCAATTGGTATTATCTCCTTTTTGGACAATTGAGAAAGATGATCAATGTACTTGCCTTCAATCTCCTTACAACTATTGACCAAAACAATGTCATTAGATTGTTCAAAGGCTTTCAGGGCTATCCCTCCTAAAACTTTCTGCCTATCTATTTCTTTTAAATCTTGGGCAGCAATTTCATTAATCTCACAATTAATTGTCTTATCATTTTCCTGGAGAATATGATAGAATTTTGAAAAAGTAGCTATACCTGAAGTGTATAAATGAATAGCAGGAATATTATGTGAAGAAGCTAGGGTTGCAACCCATGGTTGGAAGCTATCATATATGATAATATTAGGGTTTAGAGTGTCAATAATGGTGGTAAAATTGGAGGCAGCCATTTGAAAAGTTTGGATAAGTGTGAAGTTAAGATGAGGAGGTAGGCCATTGGTTGTGTGATAATGAGGGGGAAGCTTAGGGGAAGATGGTAAATGAAATTTCACTAATTTTATACATAAACTTGAGGGTTGTTTGGCTAGGGTTTTCTCAATGGATTCAAGAATTACGGGGGTAGAAAGAAAATATATGTCAAAGTTTCTTTGAGCTAATTTCTTGGCTAACACCAAATAAGGTGTCACATGGCCTTGTGCTAACCATGGAAAGAGTAATACAGTTGGAATTTTTTGCTCTCTCTCCATTAATTGTTGTGGAAATCCCTTTGATTCCTTCCCTTCATTTATATTTTGGCAGGCATGACTCTGTATATATGTATGACAAACTTTGTATAAACCAAGGAAACAAGAAAAAGTATAAATAAGTTGGATTACTTCAATATTTTTTTTATAAAAGTCGATATCATTTAACATTGCACACAGCATGAAGATGGTTTTAGAGTGGAGAGATCGACTATACAGCCTATTACAACTGTAGAATTATATGTTTTTTAAACATAAGATCGATTGTTACGAAGCAATCGAAAAAATTAGAAATAAATTAAATACGAGATATTTTTGTGGTGTCATTTTCATCCGTTCCAACTATAGCCAATTCTTCTTTTAGAACTGGTAAAATGCATGGTTACTTGACAAATGATATTCGACCAAATCAAAATTAAAATATGGTAATTTCTAGAAAGTTGAGAATATTTAAAACATGACCAAAGTGAAGCATAAAACAATTAACCATTTGTTGTTTCTCCCGGTTAGTATATTAATGTTGTTTTCTTTTTTGTGTTTGACGTGTATGGAAAATCCTTTAGTGGGATTATCATATTCCGTCGACGGTTTAAACTAAGTAATCCATCTATTGATTACTTAGCCCTGTGGACAAGCCTGAGACTAATGTTAAGTTTGATTTAGCATTAAGGCAGAATGAGACTAATGTTTTTGCACACTACACAACCCTACTTGGATCTACAAATATATTATTTGAGATTACATGCCATATTCCCATTATAGACTTCCCGTTCGATCCTGGTACATGTTTGTTTAAGTTGAGAAATAATGTTGATGCCTGCAAAAGTGTAGCAACAAACAATGTGCGCAACATTAAACAATATGCTAGCCTTTCGACAAGCGATATGCATTTTGATACTTGGCCTGCTGATGTTTTACATTTGCATCATCCTAATAGTGCATTGGATTTATATGCTGATACCCAAGAATGGAGAAGCAGAGTGCACACAATTTTCTTCGAGCTTGATAGTGGCAGCCTACTAAATAATTTAAAGCATTGCTTGGTTGTTTCTTGCATGACTACACCACTCTATGTGAATGGTGCTGAAGGAGCCATTCAGTGTTGACAATGCTATGAAAATAGTTGGTGTATTAGCCGGGTTGGTTTTTCTTCTATTGGAATTCAACTTGAATTTAAATACATATTTAGACACATTTTGCTTTGATATAAGCAGTGAGGGTAGCCTTGTTCTTTGCAATCCAGTGGACAAACCTGATATTTGTGGCCTAATTGAAAACAGGTTTGGTGATGCTTTTATTTCTGGGGTTTCAATGTATAGTAAAGCTCACTTGACATTCTTTCTGTTACTATCCTTAGTTGATACTTTTCAGTGTAATTGTTTGTTCTCAGTTTCAATATATATATATATGTCAATTTGTTATTTCTGTACTTGGTTATGGATTGATCCATTACAAAGGGCTTTTTGAACTCTATTAATTCATTGAGTAAATTTCATTGGTGGTTGTTCAATTTTGTGTTCTTTATTCAAAAGTCACTTTTCTTTCTTTTGTTACGTAAAAGTTATTCAACTTTGTGTTTATTACCCAAACATCACTTTTCTTTCTTTTGTACACAAAAATTATTTTACTATGCTCTAGTTATCACAATAATCATTTTGACCATATTTTACAAACCTTTCACCTGAAAAGTCTATTATGCCCTTAACATTATAAATCCTCTCATTTGTGTAATACCTTTTATATTATATTTTATATAATATATTTTTACCCAAGGATTTTTCTTATAATTAAAATAACTTAATATTATTTTATAATATATTCGCAAATTTAATTTTTCTTGATATTAGTTTTCAAGATATTTAAGTAGCATTCTTAAATTTGTCAGTAACATTACCGTGAACAAATCTCAAGTTCACGTTCTTAAACATGTTTAATGAAATATGTTTAATGAAAATTAAAAAATTAAATCTCATTGATTTTATCACCCCAAGCCATACCCATTAATTTAATAAATAAAATACCCACATTTAGCAAAATAACACATCAGATTAATACTTTCAAATAAATAATATTAACAGATAAAGCTTTAAAACTTAATATTAAAGACAAATATCTTTGAAACTTCTTTAAAAATTTCTATGGACTATAAAAGAATTATGATTTGTTAAACAAATCTGTTTCTATTATTTTAAATAAATATTAAAAAATTAATTTTTTTTATCATTTATATATTTAAAATATGTTCGTGTTTGAATATTATTGAAAAATTGAGCGCCATGAAAAAAATTAGATGTACGGATATATTATAAAAATAATAAATAAAATAATTTAAAATATTTTTAATTATGAGTAAAATATCTAGGTAAAAATATATTATATAATATATAATATAGAAGGTATTGCATAAATGAGAGGATTTATAATGTCAAGGACATAATAGATTTTTCAGGTAAGTATTATAAAATTTGGCCAAGGTGATTTTTGTGATAAATAGAGCAAAGTAAAATAATTTTTGTGTTACAAAAGAAAGAAAAATGACTTTTGAGTAATTAGCAGTAACTTTGCATAATAAACACAAAATTAAATGACCACCCATGAAATTTACTCTTAATTCATTTTCAATTGTTGGTTTGATCCATTGGATTTAGCCATTAAATTTTAAATATTCCATAGTCAAAGCATAAATAAATTGACATACCTTAAAAACAAGACATCGTGTTTTGAGATGCAATCCTTCTTCTTCCCCCTTCTCTGTTACAGTGACTGAAAAACGTTTTCATGGCTGCACTACCGGCAACATTGCCGTTGTTGACCGGAACTACAGCAAAGTACCTTTCAAAATTGGGTTTATTGGGTAATTCCCACCGAAAATGATTTTAATTGTTAGGTCTAGTATTTTATCCCTCCATTATATATATATATATATATATTTTTTTTTTTTTTTTTT
>MCJB01048568.1:55531-125967 GCA_002018475.1 Nicotiana obtusifolia
CCCCCCCCCAAAACCAAACAAAAGAACACACGTACATACAAGTGTTTGGCATGAAGAATATTTTTTCTTTTGGAAAATGATTTATTTTTTGGTGTTTGATTAAAGAGGGAAATTTTGTAAAGATTGATAATAATATTAGTAAATGAGACTGTTTTTAATAAAATTTTTGAGTTTTAAAGATTAAAAATAATACTTAAATGTTGGCCGGAGCAGTCAGAGAAGTCATTTTTTGCTATTTGGTAAAAAATATTTATTTTCAAAAATATTTTGTAGCAATCAAATATCAAAAATGAAAAATATTTTTTTTCGTATCAAAAGAGAGAAATAAGAGAGTAGCAGATTATAATTTAAGGAAAAGTTGCAACACTATACCATACAATTCTAAGGTCTTACACAAATAACTGGTCAAATTAATTATTATTATTTTTTGTCGGTATATATAGATTATATATTAATTTTATATGATTACACATATATTATATATGTAATTTATTATACATCCATCCATTATTTTGAATTTAAGCAGTTGGGTGGACGACTATTTAGGTTAATTCTTCAAATGTATGAGCTTTTGCGACTGAATTGATAAGGGGTGTTATCACTTTTAGCCTGTGCCAGAAACTATTTACATTTAATAGCCGAAAAAGTGTATAAAATTTATATAATTTTTGTGTGTGTATATATATATATATATATATATATATATATATATTTTTTTTTTTTTCCGACTATTATTTTGAAAGCAGCTATACAGTGTCATCTTCTCACACGATAATTTACTAAAACTTGGAAAGCCCAAATTTAACACAATGAGGAGTCTTTTAACAAGTGATTTGCAGAAATAGCATTATTTAGTGCTACCATTGAAATTTTAATCCCGTAAAAAATTTATTAGGCAAATAACTGCCGGTTAGAATTTTGAAAGATGCTCGTCAGAATTTCTTGTCTATATGGTCAAAATTTCTGATCAATTGTCACAGTTGGCCACAACTTCTGATCATCGCTATAATTGATTTGCAGAAATTTCGATAATCATCGTAATTGACCGCAAATTCTGACCATCATGATAACGATTTGCAAAAATTCTAGCAATCATCATAATTAGCCACAAATTGTGATCATTGCCATTGCTGATTTGCAAATATTTGGAAACTCATTATAATTATCCACAAATTATGACCATCGCCATAACAGCTGCGGTGCAAAAAAGTTCTCCATAATATTTTGTTTCAAAATTGATTTAAATCAACGCCAATTGACTCCCCATTTGATGTACAACCCCTTAATATCAATTTCAATAATTTTTATTAGCTATATTCAACTTAAATCTTCAAATTTTAATAGACTTACATTTTTTATCTTCAAACAAATTCTTTTCAAGCTCAAACAAAAATCAATAATGGTACAACAACAACAATCCAATAGAATCCCACTAGTGGGGTCTGGGAAGGGTAGAATGTACGCAGACCTTATCGCTACCCCGAAGGAATAGAGAGGCTGTTTTTGGGAGACCCTCAACTTAGAGACAATAGATCCGTAATCCCAACAGAAACCAGAAAAATAGTATCAGCATCGTAAAATACAACAAATAAATAAAAAATGCCAAAATGTGAAAGACAAAAAAAAAAAAGAAAAAAAAAGTGAAACACAACAAAAACCGCTAGCAGTCCTAGACGAAACAATATCAGACTAGCCGGCGCAGCGAGAAGAAACGCTCGGCTACCCCCTAACCTACAATCCTAATGCTCGGCCTCCGCACCTTCCTATCAAGGGTCATGTCCTCGAAAATATGAAGTTGCGCCATGTCCTGCCTGATTATCACGCTCCAGTACTTCTTAGGCCGCCCTCTACCTCTTCTCGTAACTGCTAGAGCCAAACACTCACACCTCCTAATCGGAGCATCTAGGCTCCTCCTCCGCACGTTCCCAAACCATCTCAACATCCTCATTTCTGCTACTTTCATCTTCTGGATATGTGAAATCTTGACTGGCCAACACTCAGCCCCATACAACATGGCCGGTCTAACCACCGCTCAGTAGAACTTACCTTTAAATTTCGGTGATACATTCTTGTCACAAAGGACTTCGGACACTAACCTCCATTTCATCCACCCCACCCCGATACGGTGCGTGACATCCCCTTCAATCTCCCCATCTCCCTGGATAAAAGACTCTGAGTACTTGAAATTCTCTCTCTTAGGGATGACTTGTGAGTCAAGCCTCACTTCCACATCCGCTTCCCCCGACATGTCGCTCAACTTGCACTCCATCCGTCTTGGTCCTACTCAACTTGAAACCTTTAGACTCCAGGGCCTACGTCTATTCTTCCAGTCTCTCGTTAACTCCATCTCGCGTCTCATCAATCAGAACTATATCATCAATGAACAACATACACCAAGGCACTTCCCCTTGAATATGGTGTGTCAGTGCGTCCATCGCCAGGGAAAATTAGAACAGGCTGAGCGCAGATCCTTGGTGTAACCCCATAACCATCGGAAAAGGCTCTGAGTCACCTCCCACTATCCTAGCCCGAGTCTTAGCTCCATCTTACATATCTTTCATTGCCCTAAATATAAGCTACCGGTACACCTTTCACTTCTAGGCATCACCAAAGAACGTCCCTAGGGACCTTGTCGTACGCCTTCTCTAGGTCAATAAACACCATGTGCAAATCCCTCTTCCTATCTCTGTACTGTTCCACCAACCTCCTAATAAGTTGGATAGCTTCCGTAGTAGAATGACCCGGAATGAACCCGAACTAGTTCTCTGATATAGACACCGCCCTCCTTACCCTCTCTTCCACCACCCTCTCCCAAACTTTCATGGTATGACTCAGTAACTTGATATTCTTGTTATAATTCTGGATATCACCTTTGTTCTTGTACAGCGGAATCATCGTACTCTACCTCCAATCATCTGGCATCCTCTTCGTCCTGAGAATAACATTAAACAGCCCAGTCAGCCATTCCAAGCCTGCTCTGCCCACATACCTCCAAAATTCTACTAGGATCTCATCTAATCTGGTCACTTTGCCCCTATTCAACAATGATATTTTTCACAAAATTTCAACGAAACTAATCCAAATTATTAAAGCTAGACAATATAAGCTCAATGTAATATTATCCACTCAATTTTAATCACAACTAAGTGTCACTCCTCTTCTTAACAAAACTTCACTAAACCCTTTTGATTGATAAAAAGGCTTAGTAAAACTCGAAAAGGGGCTTTTAATTTTTGAAAGTGACAAAGATTGTATTTAAATGAAAAACTCAGAGTCGCCACCTGACAATTGATTCCGCTGTGCCAGGCCACCGTTTTTTTTAGAAAAAAATATTTAAAAAAAAAAACTTGGACTCAAAGCTAAGTCGGCACTAGAGATTTGGGAAAGGGGGTTCATTTGACTCGGGGAGAAGGTGTTAGGCATTCCCTAAGTCCCGTGAAAGTTACGGTTGCGTACTTGATTTAGTCGGCTTTTAGAACATTCGAATTGAGATAAAAAACAAACACAGAGAAGAAAAACAAACACACAGGAGGTTCGAGGTCGTTCCCACCTAATAAAAGAAAAAAGAAACTAAAACAAAAAATATTACGAGTTTCACTTTTGGCCTCCAAATACAAATACTTCGCGGCATTCCCCGGAATGTAATATACACAAGTCCTTCGGGGCATTTAAATTTAACTAAGGGAACGGCCTCTCGCCTCACAATTAACAAAAGGTCCTAAAGCTTTCCTACCCGAGTGATGACGGCCTAGCATGCTCCTAGCGTTTAAGTAAGAGGAGTACAAATATAAAAATAAACTAAAATAAACAGCATTCTTTTCACGCTCCTTCTCCTTTAATTTCATGCATTTAGACCAAACCCAATCCTAAAGCAAGTAATTTAATTAAGTACTAGCGGGCTCAATCTTTTTCCCATTCTCACGGCCCAATTCATGAATTTAGTTAAAAGGTCCACACCAAATAAAGACGAGGAAACATTAAATGAAATGACTAACCAAAAAACACATAATACTAGTAGCATATGGACGATAACAAAGAGCACATGGAATTAAAAATAAAGCAGGCGGATTTAAAAAAAAGATAAGAGCCATGAGACACTCCCTAGACAACCCAACTTAATTGGTGCAAGCTAATAACTTATCATTGATTTTGGACGCTAATCAAATGGTTCACTTAAATTCTTTTAAAACACGTATAATCTGGCACTACAAGAAATTAGGAAGAACTAAGGATAATTTTTAACTAAATGCTGTATGGATAAGCTTTTAAAACTACCAAAGAAACATGAGCAAAACTTACAGTAGAAAACTTCACATTTTTTTAAAGTACCTCATCCATTTTATCATAAACAATATTCTATCACTTGGAATTGAGGAATAAACTATTCAAAGAAAAACCGAGACCTTACTAATATGGCTACTACACTACTTCAAAGAACACCTGATTACGAAAAAGAAATCACATACCAAAAACCTCTATTTAGAACTTAAATCTATTGGGAGTATTCGGAGTTTTTTTTTTTTTTAAATCTATTTTTGTTTCCTCTTTCTCCAAATTAACTGACGGCAATAGGCATATTATTATGTCCTAGTTTGATTATCTTGTTTTTATCATGATATTATTGGGAAATTCTTTCATATTACTTACATCAGGAACATATATGACTTCATGATCTCTGTTCAATTAGTTTTCTATTAATCATATTGATGCATCTAGTGCAATGGTTAACTTTAAAATTGATTATCTTTTGTACAATTCAAACTTCAAAAGAAAACTCATAAAAAGAAATTAAAGAAGAACCAACAGTATGAATAACACACATTAAACTAAAATGAACTAACAAACTGCAACCATCATTAATATTTGGATTGATATTCTTAAAGCATAAGAAGGAAGGATAACGGTAGAACCTGTCAAAGCCTTTCAATTAATCCTTTAGCAAATCCTTCCGATAATATTCAAATTTCAGTGATTACATCGTGACGACAACTCGAACCAGAAATTGCAAACAACAGCGGCGAGATGAAGCGAGAACAGCGGAAACTCGACAAGAACCGCGAACTCGGAAAACCACGAACAGACCTCACTTCGACTGTAACACAATTCCATGCAACACCAACCTCGAGCACAACGAAATTCAAACGAGCTCCGTGATAAAGTGAAAACAGAAATCATAAAGAAGATGATTGAAAATTTTTTCTTCTTCATTTTCTGGAATTTTAAGAAGAAACAAAAATTCGAATGAGAAACTGAAGAACCTTTTCTTGAAACCCTAAAATTTTCTCTCCGAACTTCTCCTTCAAAACCCCCGAAAATCCCCTTTTTATACTTGAATCTGGAACCTTCTATCCTGCTTCCCCAAGAAATCCAAAAATTCTTAAGAAAAATCCAAAAAATTCCCAAAAATCCGAAAAGTTCCATAGAAAACCAAAACCCTCTAATTTTTTGTGTGAACGATTTTTGGGACAAATGGAAGACCAAGATTGATTCATAATCAATCCACGGCTCCTATTCATCCAAAAAATCATTCTCAAAGCGGCGTGAAATGATGAGAACATCCTCTTTGTCAGAGGCCGTTGTAGATTCAGGTGACGTGGAAGGAATATAAGAGGAGGGGACCATGAGGGGACCATGGCTTACGTGGATGGCCGGATTTTGTACAATTTCCGGCGGGTTTGGGGGTGGGGGCGCCGTGGGAGGGGAAGCTTTAGGGTTAGGTTTGGGTTATAAGAGGGGTTTTATATGTGGGTGGGGATTGATGTGGGTCGTTGGATGAGAAGAGATGAAGGGCTAGGATTAAGAAGGGAGATGGGGCGGGTATCCGACGGGTCAACGGGTCGGCGAATTGGGCTCAAAGGTTAGGGGATGTTGGGCTGCGGAGATGAAATGGTGTTGGGCTTAGATTTTTGGATTAAGAAAAAGAAAAAGTCTAGTCCTAATTTACTTCTCTATGAAATAAAATATCACAAAGTAATAATAATTACTCCTAATTAAAATATTAGTACTTCAAAATAGTAATTTTCTTATATTAGATGAAATCATAATATGATGAAGAACATTATAAAACTAACTTTTTTTCTTTGTGTGTTTTTTTATTTAATTTTTAAATACTACGATAACAAAATTAAAGTAATAAAATAGTATTACGAAATAATTGAAATTCTAAAAAGAAAGACGAACCCGAATAAATATGTAAAAAATGTTAAAGCAGCTAAAAAACGCGACGGGTCAAAAATTTACATGTTTATACTAAGTAACGAATCTTTAATTTTCTATGCCATATATTCTATTATTTTTTGATTTTAGTTATCTGCTCATAATTTACTGTTAAAAAAAAGTAAAGGGAGTAAAGAGAAGAAGAAATGCAGAAGGATGAAGTAGGAGTAGAAGAAGAAGAAGAAAATCTTACGGAAGGCTAAAAAGCTAAGATTATTCTAATGGGTCAAAATGTAAATGTTGGTTTTAAAAATGTCGGGGTATTATCAGTTTTAGTCCGTGCCAGAAATTATTTATATTTGGCAACCAAAAAATTATATAAAATTTGTATAATTTTTATATATACCACACAGAATGTGTGTGAGAGTGTGTGTGTGTGTGTGTGTATATATATATATATATATATTTATAGATATATATATAATTTTTGACTATTATTTTAAGAGCAGCTACACAAAATCTAGAGTGAAATTTCATGATAATTTCTTGGAGTTATTCGTAGAATTTAAAGTCTAAGGATGAAGACTATTTTTTAATTACAGGGCCGAAAAGTGGCTAGGAGCGCGATTTCTACTGTAAAACCAGGCAACATACTGTATTCAAAAGAATAGAAGAAAAAGAAAAAGGAGAACACTTAATAGGCATCAGAAACAACAGGGAAACCACTTGTGTAACTTTCATTAATTACATTATCTGCAGTAAAACTAATATTTTAATTGGATGGCAGTTTCTTTAACTCCAAGATTGAGATTCTAATTTAGAGCAAAGCAACTGTTGAATTGTCCCACGTCGGTAGGATTTGAGGTCTTTGATCTTCTTATATGGTCTTGGACAATCCTCATCTCATAAGCTAACTTTTGGGCTTGAGTTAGGCCCAAGGTCCATTTATCATGGTATCAGAGTCAGGCCCATCCCAATTATTATTACCGATGTTGGGCCCCCATTTATATTGTCCACGCTCCAGAGTGCAGGTCTGGGCGTGAGGGGGTGTGTTGAGTTGTCCCACATCGATTGAATTTGAGATCTTTGATCTCCTTATATAATCTTAGATAATTCTCATTTCATAAATTAGCTTTTGAAGTTGAGTTAGACCAAAGGTCCATTTATCAGCAACAACTATAATCAATTCTCTTGTCATAGCCGAATCTCGTCTTGTTGGCTTCTAAGCTTGTAAAGGTTTCCACTCTTCCCAAAATCATCGAAAAAAGCATATTATAATGTGATATGTATGTACATGATGTTTGCTGTCATTTGTTTGGCACTAAGCTATAATAGAATGAAGATCTTCAATACCATATTTTGAAGTGCAAGTAATTGAAGGACTACATACCCTACATATTTATAGTGTGTGTTTCTTCTCTAAAACTTTTGTTATGAAATTAAACACATAAGAGTACTTTCATATAGAGTGTTTTTACGTTATTCAAAATTACAAGAAGATTTTTACTAAGATCAGTGAAAGTGATTAAACCTTTTATTAAATTTAAAAGGTTTAAATTTAATAAGTGTCTTGAAAGCAAGACGCACTATTTCTTTCTCTAATTCATATTTACACCACACTCGAATTAAAAGAATATGACAATCGTGCTCGTTTTGGATTTGGCTGTGCCCTTTGGGTTGGCCAGGCTAATTAATGTGACGCCGACGCCAATGAGGAATACTTTCGAAAACAACCTTTTTATCTCTATAAGGTAAGAGTAAGGTATATTATTATTGTACTCGAATTAAAAGAATATAAAAAAAAAATTAAGAAAAGAATACTAAAGTGCTAGGTCAATGCATCAAGAGGCATTAGAAAGCACAGGGAAACCACTTGTGTAACTTTCAGTGATTCTTCACTACGATTTGTCCACTAAATATTTAAATATTTGTACTCTTAACTGGATCTGTAAAGGTTTGCATTTTTGCCTGCAGTAGACTTAATAATTTGCCGTCTGCTAACACTAATTTCGTTATTAAGACATTGTCAAAAACCATAACAACATACTCCTATTTGATAGTTTCAATCCTTAAACGCGTCATTAGCCGACTAATCAGTTCACATAATTAAGCAACCATCAAAGCAATGGAGGCGCAACAAGACATGTTATTATCAACATTTTTCATAAACTTAATCTTATGTGCTTAAACTATATATGTGTTACATATTTTTATTTCTTCTAAAATTTCTTGTTCCTTATAAAATGGCACTAGCCACTAGCCCATACAGAAGTGTAAGCATCCAATTCTTAATTACCTAGTCAACTTGACCAGTGACGGAGCCACATTAAAGTAAGGGGTGTCAAGCAAAACTCCTTCGCCGAAAAATTACGTCATTTTGTTAGATAATTTATTTTATTTTATATATATTTACTATACGTTGACTCCTCTTGACTTTTCGATGCACTAATTATTTATATTTTGATACTCCTTGATGAAAATTCTGGATCCGCCACTGAACTTGACCGGGGCACCTTAAAGAAGAAATCTTTACTAGAAAAGGACGAATAGATCAGAAAAGAAATATTTCTATAATTGTTATTAATAAAGGTGTTAAATGTTTTGTGTGGTGACAGCGTCAAATTTTTTTATATTATAGGGAATTAAATTAACTAGATATAAATAGAATAATAATCTTCAATAACCGATTGACTTGTATTAATATTTATAATTTTTTTTATATTATCAGTATATATAACTTGTATATAATTTAAGTGTGAGAAAATAGAATTTTTCTGTTTCACCTGTTATGCTATGAGAATGATCTTGAAAGGTACTTTCACATGGTATATGATATTTGGTGCTCCATTCATAGTCAAACAACGACAAACGTTATACATCAATTAATAATGAGATTAAAAGAATTTAACATCATCGCGCATATATTCTGGAAGTATACTTACAGTATTCTTGTGTCTCATTTATTGATTAAAATCAAGTTTAGTCATTGAAAATTAGCATTTTAATTTTAAAAGCTAAATAGGCAAAGAACTTTGAAGAGATAACTTTCTCTAGGATGAAACCTTGTAACTGTAAAAGTATAAATTAAATAATATATGGCGAGATCTGAGATAAGATCAAGTCAATTATAAATAAGGTAGAACATTCTAATTCAACATAGTTGTACTAATCTCTTCAACCTTAGAGAATGAAAATATAGAATAAAAAGATAAAAGAAGGAGAATATTATGGCATTAAAAAGATTAAACTTTTAAACTTTCTTTCGTCCCACTCGATAGCTGTTGCTAAGACTAGTTACTGCTGAAATAGTCACCGGTTCGTTTGGTTGGATGTGTAAGAATAGTACTGAAAAGGTGTTGAGATTAGATATGCTGAACTTATTTATTATCGTGTTTATTTTGGTATATTAAAAATAACATGCATTTCATAATTTTAAAAAAAGATTAATATTTACAAAAAATACTCTCCACATTCCTTAGAAAGAATTTGGAAAACAGTTTTATCTTTATATATGCTTATCCATGTATTAAGAACCATGATATTGCTAATGTCATGGTTTGTTATATATAAGAATAAATCTGAATAAGGTATATAAATAATATAGGTGTAAGTTATTACATAGCTTGAAAAATACCACTCCTACTAAATAAGGGATTAATAATATTAAAGTTAATACATGTATTATTTTCTAGTACATCCTACCAAACGATCCCTGAGGACTTCTTTTTTAATTAATGTTACATCATCTAAAAAATGGTTACAATTGTATATTTATATTTATAACAAGTGAAACTAATAACATGTACAATAAGTTAAGCAATTTATTATAACAAGTTTAATAATACTGATAAATGTTAAAAAAAAAAAAAAAAAGCATTCCGAGTGCATGTAATTTAAATTCACAAATAATTGAAAGCAGGTAAAGAAGCCGGCAAGAATAGAAAAATATATAGGGGCAAATTTCAACTAAAAACAATAAAAGAAGTATTCTTAAAAAACTAAACAAAAATTAGTTCTAGCTGAAACATGGTGAAGGGCCTACACATACAAGGGCAAAATTTCTCCCTTGTCCTTATCATTGTCTCCTCAACTTACTCTAATATTTTCAATCACTTATAAAATGAGCTCAAATGAGGAATTACAAAACCACTTTGATTTTCTATCTCTATTTTCTGAAACCCCAAGTAAAAAACTTTCAAGCTTTAGTGTGTTTTCAAGGAAAAAGAAAGGGGAAAAAACAAAGACCAATTGCTCTTATTGCTAGCTAAAAATTCAACATCAATGGCATCCGACAAGAACAACAACTATTCCGATAGCTCAAGCGAAGACACTGATCGCGAATCGGAGAAATTCAACGATGATAACACCGGCGTGGGACGTTCCTATGAGTGTAATTTCTGCAAAAGAGGTTTCACAAACGCTCAAGCTTTGGGAGGTCATATGAATATTCATAGGAAAGACAAGTTGAAAGCTAAGCAAAATTCTATTCAAGAATCTTCTTCTATTTATTCAATAAAATCCCAAGATCAAGCTAATGCTTTTGATAGCTCAAGGTTTTATGCACCTATTTCAAGTCATGAGCAACATCATTATTATCCTAGTGCACAAATGAATTACCAATTTCACTTCCAACCTCCAAACCCTAGCTACCAACATGTTCATGATTCGCGTCCGAGGCAGGAGAATTACAATTATTTTGGTACTCATGACAATTATTATGAGACCAACCTTAGTCTGAGAATCGAACCCACACTTATTGATGATGATGAAGAAGAAGAAGGCAAGAAAGATGTCGATGAGAATGAACTCGATCTGGAGCTTCGTCTTGGCTATAATAATCATTGATTAATTGCCGTGAGTGATCAATTTTCAATTCCATATTTAGTTGTTTGAAGAAAAAGTTTGTGTACAGAAAGCATGTTTCTATGGGGTAGTTAAGTTCTTCTTTAAATGCTTCAATATCTCTCAAGAAATATGTGCATATATTTACAGACACACAAAGTAATAAAAATCTTTGTGCCTATATAGGTATATGCATACTGGTTGCAAGTTATAATATTTGATTGTTCTTCTCTTTTTATATGGATTATCAAAGAAACATTTGTGCATCAGTGTTGTGTTTGATATATGATACTACTTTGTTCTTATCATTAACTTCAGAATGAAGTAAACTAGAAAGCTTCCTTTGTGCCCTAATTCATAAGAATGTCTTAGTTCTTTTTTGATATTGCGAATTGTCAATTGCTTCAGAAAGCTAATCTTCCTTGAAAGTGTAGTATTATTGTACAGGTTTTAATTGTAAAAGAGTATTTTCAATTCTACAATTTTACTGTCATTTTCCCCATAATTTGATCTTCACGTGCCAATAAACGATGAATGTCAGCTAGTACTATGCCTAAGAAATTGAGTGATCATAAATGAGTTACTAATTTTCATAGGCTTATGCCATTTACAGTATCATGCAAATTTAGGAAGTGCTTTTCTTAGCTATAGAAGCACCATGGAGTATTAGTTACTTCTTAAACATTTGGAAATAACAATATTTCCCATTATCTTTTAGAGAGATGGAATTATTACTTAAGGATTAATGTTCAAAATTTGTACTCAATTTGCCTTCGATCTTCATAGACATTGATGATTAGCTACTCTAGCAGAGTAGTCCAGTGTATAAAGCATCCCGCATTCATGCACAGTTCGGGGAAGGACCGCATCACAAAGGGTGTGATATAGGCAGTCGTCTATCCTAATGCCAGTGGCCGAACCGCTCACTGGCAAGGAGAGTCAATTGATACCCCTTCGTCGGGAAATTATACCGCGTGGACAGGTTAAATGTTATATTTTTACGCATATATATTATGTGTTTGATTCCCCTTAATTTTTCCATATGCTTACTTATTTATATTTTGACTCCCTTTAGGGAAAATTCTGGCTTCGCCACTGTCTAATGCATGTATTAGTGTCTGCTTCCACGGCTCGAACTCGTGACCTATAGATTATACGGAGACAATTTTAACTTACGGGTTTGAACCGTAGAAGTAGCCATTACTGAAAAAATTATTGTAACCCGAATGATCATTGTCAAGTAGCAAAGGAAATTTTTATGGATTGTCTGGACTTATTGTAGGGAGCTTCAATTCCTTGGCAAAATCATATAGGATACCATGAGTGCTGATTTCACTTTTTTTTAGCTTCTTCCAAGTTCCACCTAAGGAAATTAGGAATTAACAAGGTCGTTGCTTAGTGTTTTCCCCAGAACTCATCCATTAAACGTCTTTCTCTAAGATTCCCACAAGACTAGGATGACAAGTTAAATGACATCAAAATGATATTTCAATAGAGAATTAAAATGTTGCAAGACTTTGCTTTCAAGAGTAATTTGTTTCCTCTCTTATTCACCTATGCATGCATGATAAACGTATTTCATTACTAAAAAACATGAATTAGTGATGGACAAATTCTGTAGCTAAATAGAAAAATTTATCGTTAATCTTATTTAGCGACAGATTAGTGATAGATTATCATAAAATTCTGTTAGTTACGAACAATTTATCGATAGATTAGCGATGAAGTTCGTAGCTACTTCTAATTTTTTTATAGTGTTTATTACAAAGAATCAAACTCCAATTTGATTGTGCTTGTAATGAGTTGATGGGGGTGAGAGGTGGTAGGGTTAATGAGTAAGTAATATGCTATAACAACTTGAATGTGCATATTAATGTCTAAGAGCATTGCATGGGAACTGAACAAGAAATTGTATCTTTAACATAGTTTACTTCATAAAGAATTGAAGTAGATACTTCACTTTCATCCTAAGGCATTTATAAGTATTTTATTGGTAATTAGCAGTTATTCTCTATGGCTTTTTAAGTTACTTTATTTAGCTTGGATTAGTAATAAAGTCTAGAATTTGAATTTTCTTGATTCCTCATCCTAGTACTATGTACAAGTGAACTATATATACTTGTGTGCTAATTTTGTTTTATGTGTGGTATTGATCAAGAAACCTACTCCTCAGTAATGGACAAAAACTATGCCTTTGCTTTTATCTGAACATGATAAAATCTCTTGATAGAGGCTAAGTGGTCATCAATTTTTGGCTTCATTTGCCTAGAAAGATAAGTCATTTCTTTTTTACACTGCTGCTCGCTTTGGAGACTAAACAATGGAAATAATAGGTAACAGTCAGCCAAATAATGATAATAAGAAAGACTAGGGTATAGCTGTTTAAATCCCCGGTCGAAATCATCCAACATAAAATTGTATAAGAAGAAGCTAAATTACTAACTAGGAGGAATTCGCCTTTCTCATATGCACATTTACCTTAAGGATTTTGTAATTTTATACTAGGTGAAGATTAACATATATGCTACACTAAATAAATAAATAGACGAGGAAGTTTGAAATTTTTGCTGTTTTTTACGACGTTATTCTATTTCTATAAGATGATAGTTCAAAAATAATGTGGAAAATGGAAATGTGATCCTATATCCAGCTCTTGTCCTTGCAAGCATATCAAAGTATCATTATTTAATTATGTGGAAGATTATTTTGTAGTTTGGTTCGGAAGCCTGCAGATGTACGTATATAACATGGAAAACTAAATGGTGAAGCTTTTCGCCAAATGGAGATTATTCAGATGAACATACAAATTGGAAGAAAGAAATTGAATGTAGGATCTTTTCGTGTCACTTTTTTCAAGCATGAACTGAAAATTAATTTCTACTTGTTTTGTCCAAGCATGGAAGATCTACTCCTCAATTCTTAACCAGATTTTCGAGTTGAGTATAGAGTCGTTTTTGCAAGAGCGCTTCCGTCCCAAATGTGAAACTTCCAACATAAATTTAGATTTAGTCGGTCCAATGCAAATATCGAACACGAATAGCAAACCAAAAAATACTCGATAAAATTATAGTAAGTAGGCAACACCAATATAATCACAATATAAAACACACTAGAATAAAATAGGAAATTTGCATCGGTTTTAGAAGTATTTAGCTGCGGGTCTATGAATGCTGGTAAAATACACTACAACAAAATAGGTAATCCACAAGCTTATGTCAAAGTTCGGTACTTCCTTTAAGCCGATTAATTTATGTGTTATTTTTAACTTATCGAAATTCAAACTTTTTAATTTGACTGAATATTTGGATATAAATCTTTTAAATACTTCGAAATAAAATTTACATAACTAAAAAGTACGTAAAAAAATATTGTAAACTGTACTAATTAATTCAAAATATGTAAAAGATATATAAAAAAATTATGGTCAAGAACTTTTGACTCTCGAAATCTGAATATTATCACATAAATTTGGATGGAGGGAGTACGTTCTAGCTATTGTATTGTTTGGTCAACTATCCTCGTAATGTTTTTGCTAAATTATTTGTATAAGGGTGATACTTGAATCAACTTTCATACTTCCACTGTATATCGGGTATCTATTACTTCCACTAGCATAAATACTGAATAACTTTATCCATTAATACTTAGGCAAATGGAGAAATCTATCTTGTGTTCTCTTATATTCGTTGTGATTTGGACGAGTAGACGTTGTTTGCCTTCTATCCTTTAATTGACAATTGCTCTGTTTCTCAAGCGGATTGACAGTTGCTTGACTAATAAGAGCCTGTTTAGCTGATTTTTAAAGTAAGCCCATAAGCATTAAGTACTTAAAAAGTACTTTTAAGTTCTGAAGTTCATTCAATAAATTAAATAAATAATTACGTATTTTGGATAAAAGTGCTGAAATTTATAATAATTATTTTAAGTTAATATTTTTTTTAGGTAATAATAAACTAAAATTTTGATTATAAGCTAATTAATAATTTGATCAAAGTTTATTAGTAAAACAAAAAAAAACATATTTTGTACTTGGTACACAACCCAACCAGCCAGTAACATATCGAAGATAAAGGCATAAAGTCAATTTGAAGGATTCCAATTAGTGATTATAATGCCCAAACAAACCTTTCTTTTTAAATCATTTTCTTTAGTGATCGGTGAATTTAAATGACCACAGGTATTAACTGTGAGCACGTGATTTTTGCCATGCCCAAAGTACTCCTATAAAAATCAAAAATAGATTTTTTAAAATTATTATCCGCTATTTTTAGGAATTTCAGTAGATTTCTTAATTGTTTGCATTTTTCTTGCTTGTTTAATTCTTAATTAAATCATAAAAATACCAAAAACATCATGCATTGCATTTAGAATTTATTTTTACATTTTAGGATTAAATTAGTAATTATTTGTTTTACAAAAATTAGAAAATCATGAAAATAGTTTATTTTTATATTTTCTTAATCTTTAATTTTTAATTCTTAGAATTAAGTGTTATTATAATTTTTATAATTATTTAATTAGCTTAATTTCACATTTAAGTAATTTAAGATTTTTAACTATTAGGATTTTTAATTTTAAAAATAAAAAGAAAAATAAAAACAAAAGAAATTGAAGATGAAAAACAAAGGAGAAGAGATAACTCGGATTGGGCTGTTAATTTAAATTAAACGAGCACAAAACGTAGTGGACCGGAGCCAGCCCAGACCTAATTCCCCCTACACCTAAACGACGTCGTTTGGTTAAGTGTTGATCTGAGCCGTTGATCCCAGTTGATCCAACGGTTCACAACTGATCTCCCAGGCCTATATAACTGTCCAAACGCACCCCCTACCCCTCATTTCATCGTCTCTCACACCCTACTCGAAACCCTAACCTGCCGCCTCAAAATTTCATTGAAGAATACGGCGGCTCACCCCCAATCCATCCCCAAATCCGTTCAAAATCACACCCTAGGACCGCCTTCACCTCCTCATTCCTAATCCCCAAACCATTTCCTTCAAGGTTCCTTACAACTTCACGATTCTAGATCTAAGAAGTTAAAAAAAACCTAGTTACACAGTTTGTCGATTTCTGCGGTGATTTTTGTTCGTTTTGGTTTGAAACTCACACGAATCGACTGCTCCTTACAAGAGCAATTGTTTTAGGTTAGTTTTGACCCATTTTGAAATATAACCAGAGTCCGGTCACTCATCTTTGATGACCTACGCTAGCCCCTCTTGCATGCCAGAATCCATGTGTGTTTGCTCACCAGAGTCAATGTCATTATTCCGAAGTAACTCAAATAGGTATAGTTCTATCCTTTTTTTAATGTTTTCACTTTGTAGTTCTTTTAAAATTTTGCTTTCTTTCTTTTAGTCTAGGTTTTCAGTACTATACTTTGTCCGAATTTCTCATTAGCATAGTTAGCATGTCCAGTTAGTTGTTTGATTCACGTTTTAGTTCAGATTTGATAAACTACTGTAATTTAGCTCTGTTGTTAATAGTTCGAAAATGGCTGTTTTGTTAAGGCAGTAAATACTTGAACAAGGCAAGAACGAAAGAGGTAAATACTGAAGTATTGAAGGGTAATGTAGGGAATTGGTCTGGAGAATCTTAGTTAGTTATGCAAAAAGCTTCTAGAGAGGTCTTAAAATGCAATGAGACAAGTAAAATTAGGATAAAAAGCTGGGCCAGAAGAGGTAATTTCAGAAGTTTGTAACTGGAATGGGCAGCTGTCTAAAAGTTTGTTAAGAAAAAGATGCTCTTTCCTAAATTCTAGCTGACAGATTCTTCCACACTCCTCTATGATTCTCTCTCATATAAAAACTTCCCCTGCATTTCCACATAGGGAACGAATCCTCTATAGACTCTCACTTATCTTTATTCATTCTCATACCTTCATCTTTATTCACTGCCCTCACACAACTGCAGTTGAGATTCAAAAACATGAAGAATTGAAAAGAAAATTAACATTCTGAAGAAAAGCATGAAAAAAAGAGAGTAGAATTCTAGGTTAGCTTTGCACGCAAAACAGTTCATAAGTTGTAGCTGTTTTGATTTGCTATATTCTCTCTTGCATTTCTGGGTTTCGATTTGCTGCTGTTCTCTGTCAACTAGTAGCTGAACTTCCATGGTAGCTGTTCTCAGCCTTTATTTGGTCGTTTTAAGACTTGTTTGCTGCTGTGTAGCTGCTGTATTGATGTTCATTTCGAGTATTCGTTGCTGTACTCACTTGAAGTGATTCCGAGCAAATAATTAAGAACTCTCATTCAGGTCCATTTCTTGATTCTCACTTATTTTATTTGGTGTGATTAAAGTATGATAGAGCCATGGGGAGTTTATTTCTAGACTGGTAGTTCTGTTCTTGTCATCTGATAATTTTCTTATTGTTCGAAATGTTTGAGCGTGAATAGTTGGAAAAATGAAGTGTTTAGATTATTATTTAGTTTCCGGGTTAGATCGACTCGTCTCTGCCTTATTAATACCTTGATCTGTTTGTCTTTGCTAGTATCTGCTTGACGCTTGTACCAATTTGCCTCCTTGTTTCATGTTGAAATGCACTTTGATCTTCACATTTTGAGAATTGTGCATCTGCTGCATTCATGAGCAACTCCTTTGAGTATTTTGTCTGTTTCCTGAGATTGCACTTGAAATAGGTTGTTTTAGTGATCAAGTTGATTTTCCAAACGCATGTGTTAATTGATCCTAAACTCAGTTCTGGTAGTTCTTCTTGGTGTTCTTAGGTAGTAATAGTGTTTAGGACGAATCTCAGTGGTCCACGTAGTGCGTGAATTATTGTGTTATCATGTTCTCTTTAATTTTAAAATCTGACACTAATCTGCATTGGCTTATGTCTTATTGAGTTAGACTTGTGCTATTTGTCCTTGGTTTCTTCATGTTAAATGTTACGAGTACTAGAATTCTCTGTTGCCTACATGAATTTGTGAATTGTTTTCCATATAGTCCATTTGTTCGCGCGGTTTGGAAGTCGAGTTGGTGTACGTTAATTCGGTATGAATCGGAGCAGGTTTTGATATTTACTAATTGGTAAGACTGTTGGCTGCACTTGATCTCTTGTGTTGCAACTGTCGAAAGTTTTCATGTTCGTCTCCTGATTATGTTAGATAAGAATTTTGTAGCCTGACCATGGATGTTAAAAAGTGAAAACAAAATGAAATTGGTGTCATATTTTCCTTGAATGTTTGCTGGATCATGAATATGAATTATTTGCCTGACTTTGTGAATTTGTTTTGTGTAGAGAGGTGCCTGATGTGAGTTAGTGTATGTATGAGATTCTGTTGCTTCTGAAAATAGGTCATTCAATGTGTGAGAATAATTTTATAGGCACAATAAGTATGACTACTAAATTTCATTTGGGCTGGCCCAATGCATAAAACCACAAACAGCCTAAGTAGTCAATAAATACGGTTCTAACAATTTTACGTCCAAGAATTTCTTTTAATTAATGGAGGTGAGCCATGTAATTAGCAACGATCACCCATGGCCCTCTTAATAGTTAAATATATATTTAAAAGCAATTAATTCTTAAGCGTCTTAAACTTTCGTAGCTTGCTTTTAGGCGCGATTAATAAATCATTGTGACTATGGGTACGGTTCCCGTGACGTAGTAACAATGCCAATTTCGGGGGTGCCTTTCAGGTACCCGATTTTAACAAACTTCAAATTATAGAAGCTTTTGAAATAATTCGAGGGGCGCCGTGACGGATAAAATCTAAAAATGCATGGCCCTCATTTAATCAATATTAAAATATCTAGAAAATCGAGGCGTGCTATTCAGCGAATTTTCATGGCCCTCGAAAAGTTAAAACGCGTAGTTGCTTTAGGTGCGTTATTTTAATAATTCACTTTCCTAAACTCGAGTGTGCATTTATGCGACCCAAATCCAAATCTCAACGTTAAATAAAATGCGTTACGGATTACGGTTATATTTATGTGACGTGGTTCATGATACATTTTAAATAACGTTGTAATTTTTTAATAATTAAACGAAAGCGGTTAAAGATAAAATATACCATAGGCTAAAAACATGTATCGAAATCAGATAATAAGCCGATTATAATAGTTGAGCGACCGTGCTAGAACCACGGAATCCGAGGGTGGCTAACACCTTCCCTCGGATTAACAGAATTTCTTACTCAGAATTTCTGGTTCGCAGACTTCATAAGGAAAGTCGAAATTTTTCTCTATTTGGGATTAAAAAAAATAAACCGGTGACTTGGGACACCAATCAAAACATTCCAAGTGGCGACTCTAAAATTTTTTAATAAATAATCCCATTTCGAATAATGTCACTTTAATTGAAAAAACTCCTTTATATACTCCCTGGGGGTGTACAAAAGAGGTGTGACATTAACTCAGAGGGAAAGACCAAAATCGATCAGTGTATATAAAAGTCACGTTCTTTCTTACAAACACGAAGCAAAGTCATGGAGTGGATTAGGGGTTTTATTCAAGTAACGGTAAATGGGGGACTACGGAATAATATTAGGGATAGAGACGTAAAATTTTGGTCAAACTAAAAGTACTTATAAGATGAAAAATAAGTTGGGGTGACCAACTTATGATTTTTGGGTTATTTTAGCTTGGATTGACTGAACAAAAGTACTAGTGCTTAGAAGCACTTTTTGAGTGCACAAGTTAGTTTTATAAATAAGCACTTTCTTAAGCTTTTTAAAGCACTTTTCAACATTACCAAACACTGAAAAAAATTAAAAAAAATTTTAAAATTTAGTTTGACTAGCTTAAAAGCCAATCCAAACACCTTCGATAAGCTTATAACCCATTTGGCCAAGCTGCAAGAATCAACTTATTTTGAGAAGTATTTTTTCTCAAAAGTGCTTTTCTCAAAAGTACTTTTCGTGAGAAGCAGTTTGTGTTTGGCTAATTAATTTGAAAATTTTTTGAGCAGCAACTAGTGTTTGACCAATCTTTTAAAAACTACTTCTAAGTGTATTTTTCTCACAAATTTTCAAAAAAGTGCTTTCGGAAAGAAGCTACTTTTTCTGCTTCTCCAAAATCACTTCCGCTTCTCCTCAAAAACACTTTTTTTTTCTTCCAAAAGTTTGGTCAAACACTTCAATTTTTAAAAAAAATATTGTTTTTTTTGAAAAAAAGTACATTTATGATTGGAGAAGCTTGGCTAAACAGGCTATTAGTCAAACAACCTCCTAAGTCAAATTGGGATAAAAGCACTTTGGAATGTGGGCTATGGTCCAAATTCCTCGATGTGGTCAATCGGGCCTGGGTTTGTGTCCGGTGGACTAATTATTGCTGAATTTCAGCCCATGTACAGGGGGGCTAGAACGATAGAGCCCAGTCCTATATTTGACCTAATTTGGTATTCAAATTTTGTTGTTAACACTTGCTAATTAATTTAATTGATTTTTGGATTTTGTTTTCACATAGTATGCGTGGATTTTTCTAAGATAAGCTTTAATCCGCATCTACTCATTTAAATGTTGATGTTTTCTTAATTGAACAAAGATGAGTAGCATCGTGCTCTTTAGCTAAAATATTACGATTATAAATTAATATCCATAGAGGGATTGCTTTATCCATAAGTAATTTGGCCTGGTAGTAGGTATAAGTTCCTTGCAAATCGAGTTCAAAATAGTAACATCTGAAAGCTTGAAAAACTATTGCTTGCTATATCGGGCTAATGTTGCACATGCATTTGTTCTTCAGTCATTTGTTGAAAAACGTCTAACATTATATATAGAATGGAAGCGAAAGAATATTATTGTAAACCATCGCTGACAAGTTACAACTCAGAAATTTTAATTTTGATGACATTCTTACTTATACATACACACCAACCTGTTCAACAAGCATCATGCATGGATGCATGCATTGAATGTTTGTACCTCGTGGGATGGATTTTTCAATGGAACGACATTTTTAACCACAAACCTTTAGGTAAATAAACAATGTTTATATACATTGTATATACATGTTACAAACATATACTTTGTATATACATTTTACCTCTATTGTTTTAGTTTCTGGTTGCTTAATTACCGAATTGATTGAGAGTACATATCAAATTAACATTGTTACGGTATTGACACATGCGTCTTACATAATTATAATGTGTTGGCCCAAGTGAAGTTTGTTTTGATGATTGACAACGGAATTCAAGCATGAACCTGGTCCATACACAGTGTACACAGACACAGACAGATTCGAGCATAAGGGATGCACGTGAAGGAGATAAGCTTAAGTTGTTATATCTGATATCTCCTAATCGAAATGTTGCATAAATAATAAGGAGAAGGACTCCTTACTCGAAGAGAACTCTATCCAAGATAAGGGAGGAGTTAGAAGTTGAAAATAACTAGAACTCTTCCACCATGGAAGAGTATAACATTAAACTCTAGTTATTTCCTATTCCACTAACTCTATAAATTGTAAAATGTTATTATTCTATAGGTACGCACAAATGCTGAAGTTAAACATGAGTTGAGAGCAAAATAACAAGGCATTTTGCAAACAATTCTTGTGTGATTCAAGTGTACGAACTTAAAGCTACATGAACCAGATAGAAGAACCAGTTCTAAGTGTCTGTCGTTAGTCTAGTTCAATTATAGTAGGCTTTTCAAATTGTACCTTTCAGTTTTTCTAGAGGCAATTGTATTAGGTACTCTGAGTATTCAAGTTAGAGTTAACTTAAAGTTGTCGCAATAGTTAGAGGCTAGTTTCCACAACAGGATTAGAGGTAATCCTTAGGTTTACAAAGAATTTTGTAAATGCTGTTTTGGCTTAGTGATTTAGTGAAGTGTTGAGGAAAATCCTACTGACTAGTAGGTCGAGATTTTTTTACCTTGTGAGCCGGGTGTTTTCCACGTAAAAATACTTCTTTTCTTTACTTTTCGAATTTACTATTTCCGCAATAGTAGTATAAGGAACACTTAGAATAACCAGGTCCTTCTATAATTAGTGCACGCGAAAATTGGACACCCCCCTCTTGTGTGGCATTGAAGTATAAAACATCGATTGGTAGCAGAGCAGGTTATCCTTGAAGAGGCTAACACAAACACCTTGAGATAATCAAGATGAGTGCACCACGTGGAAATTGAAAAAGGTAATCCACTACCAGACCACCACTTTTTAATGGCCAGTACAACTCTTGGTGGAAAAACAGGATGAGAGATCACATTATAGGAGATGATTATGAGCTATGGGACATTTTCACCGATGGTCCACTAGCTATCTTGAAGATAAATGCTGAAGGAGTAGAGCTGCCAAATACAAGAGCGGATTGCACTACTGAGGACTTGAAGAAATGGGAGAAGAATGCTAAAGATAGGAAATGACTTGTTTGTGGACTGGGTCCAGATGAGTATACCAGAATCCAAAGCTGTACAACTGCTAAGCAAATTTGGGACACATTGCAAGTGGCTCATGAAGGAACACTTCAGGTGAAGAGATCTAGAGGAGCTCTACTGTATTCTCAATATGAGAACTTTGTTATAAAGGAAGGAGAAACCATTCAGGAGATGTACACAAGGTTCACTACACTGACAAATGAACTAAAGTCTCTTGGAAGGATTATTCCTGAAGAAGATAGAGTCGAGAAGATACTGACTAGGGTTTTGCCTATCACTTGGGAGAGCAAAATCACTTGCCATTCAGAATCAAAGAATATTGCCACTCTCCCACTGGATAAATTAATTGAAAATCTTCCTGCCTATGAACTTAGGAGACAAACCATGAAAGTGGATATACCTAAGAAGGAAATGAGCTTTGCACTTAGAATCACTGAAGGTTCTAATCTAGAAGATGATGAAATGGCTATGATCACCAAGGAATTCAAGAAGTACCCGAGGAGAGGAAAAGGCTCTTCAAGAATTGGAAACTATAGCAAGTCAAAAGCTCCTAGGAAGCAAACCAATGATGGCTGCGACAAGTGTGGAAAGACTGATCACCATATCAAGAACTGTCCTCTATGGGAAATTGAATGGAAGAAGGAAAGAGATGAATGAAGGAACAAGAAGAAAGAACAGGTTCAACCCAAGAAAAGCAACAACAAAGGATCAACCAAGGCTATGGTCGCTGCTTGGGGAGAAATCTCAGGTGATGATGATGAGGATGAACAAGCACTTATGGCCATTGGAGAATCAGATGAAGAAACTGAAGTAAGTGTAATTCATCTTAAAGACAAGATTAAATTGTTGTCTAAAAAAAGGTTATCTGAGTTATTTCTAGAACTAATTGATGAATTTGAGGATGTAAACAATGAAAAGGACCAGTTGTCTAAAGAATGTGTGATTTTGAAGGCTAAGTGAAAAAACATGAAACTTAAGGTTAGTGAAACTGTAAGTGAAAATACTGTGTTGAAGAACCAGGTTCATGCACTTGACTCAACTGTCCTAGAGCTTAGATCTGAAAATCTAAAACAGAAATTAGGAATAGGTAAAAAGACAGCTGATTACACACAACTCACTCTAGAAGAAAATGTAGGAAAAATGAAAGATGAGTTGTATAAAAGGGATGAGCAGGTAAGAATCCTAAAGGAGGATGTAAGCAAGGTCAAGCATGAGCTAGTCAGAACTTGTAAATGGAACAGGTCCTCCGATGCACTTTCATTGCTATAAGAATACCATAGTAGCAACAGAAGAGGACTTGGCTTTGGGAACCTGGTACCTAAGTGGGATCCCAAAACCATGTACCTCACACTTCCTGAGAACAAGATTTGCACACACTGTGGTAAAACAGGTCACTATAAAAGTGAATGCACTCAAAAGAAAAGGCTAGTCAAAAGAACAAAGAATTTTTTCAAGGAAAGAATAGCCTACCAAGTTGGGCTAAAAAGAATTTGATTCATCCTTTTGCCTATAGAAAGGGACTAAACTAGTTGGGTTTCTAAGACTAACCCTTGATTTTCTTTTGCAGGTCCAAGTGAGGGAAACAGCAAAATATGGTATATGGATAATGCCTGCTCTTAGCACATGACAGGAAGCAAGAACCAATTCCTTTCACTTAAGGACCTTAAAGGAGGTAATGTCTCCTTTGAAAATGAGAAGAAATGTGAGATCATTGGGGTTGGAAAAGTAGGTAAGACTGATTCTCACTCTATTGAGAACGTCTACTTGATAGATGGACTAAAATACAGTCTAATAAGTGTATTATAATTGTGTGATAGAGGTAGCATGGTAGCTTTCACCTCTACAAAATGCTTTGTGATTAATCTTACCACTGACACGATAGTTTGCAGGGAAAAAGAGTGAATAACATATATGTTGTAGAACTGTCCACACTTTTAGAAAATGAACTCACTTGCTTAAGTATGTTGGATGATGATCCCCCTCATTTGGCACAAGAGACTTGGACATACCATTCTAAGTCAACACAACAAACTAGTCTCCAAGGACTTGGTGATAAGGCTTCCTAACATTAAGTTCAAGAAAGATAAAGTTTGTGAGGCTTGTGCAAGGGGGAAGCAGGTAAGATTCTCTTTCAAAAGCAAGAAAGTGGTAAGCATCACCAGGACAATGGAACTGGTCCATATGGATCTTTGTGGACCAATGAGAACATTGAGCAGATGTGGTAAGAGATATGTGATGGTGCTTGTTGATGATTCCTCTAGGTTTACTTGGAAATTGTTTTTAACATCTATAGATGAAGTTGACATGTTCACTTCTTTTTTTTAGAAAAACTCAGAAACACTAGGTAATCAACTTGCATCAATTAGGTTTGATCATGATACTGAATTTGAGAATGCTAAATTCGCTAAATTTTGTGATGAGCATGGCATAAATCACATTTTTCTGCTCCTAGGACTCTACAACAAAATGGAGTAGTTGAAAGAAAGAATAGAATATTGGAAGAAATAGCTAGGACTATGCTTCTTTCTAGTAAACTGCCCTATAGTTTCTGAGCAGAAGTTGTGAACATTGCATGTTACATCATAATAGGTTCATAACTAGACCTCTTGTTGAGAATAATCTCTATGAGTTACTTAAAGGGAGAAAGCAAAATATATCCCATCTTAGGGCATTTGGATGTAAGTGCTTTGTGCACAATAATGGTAAGGACTCCCTAGGTAAGTTTGATCCCAGAAGTGATGGGGAGTACTTTTGGGATATTCTTCACATAGTAAGGATTATAAGATTTATAACAAAAGAACTATGTATATAGAAGAAAGTGTACATGTGGTTTTTGATGAAACTAACATTCTTTCTGAGAGGCAGGAACATGATGATGAAGCAATTGGGCTGGTAAGAAACTTAAATGAAACCATAGCCCAGACTGAAGCTGCACCAGAGGAAGGAACAGGGGATGGAGCAGGTCCTTCCACTCAGGGCAACTCGACAGGGGGAACTGAACAAAACAAAGAGGACTGATCCTCAAACCTCAAGGAAACCTGTCTATGAGCCTGTTCCTCAATAACAAAACATTGAAGGAACATCTAGGGGAAATCAGCTGGTTGTGAAACCTTATAAGTATCAAAGTTCTCATCCTATTGATAACATAATTACTGATCCAACCTCTGGAATCAAAACCAAATCTTCTTTGAAGAATCTTTGTGCTTTTTATGTTTTTTTTAATCTCTTATGAACCTAAAAATGTTGTTGAGGCTTTGCAGGATGTAGACGGGGTGAATACAATGCAAGATGAACTCAACCAATTTGAGAGAAGTCAAGTTTGGCATCTGGTACTGATCTCGTCCAATTTCACACCTCAATTCAAGGTTATGAAAACGGTCGATGCAATGATAGTATCCTCTCTTAGTCGTGGTCGAATTTCGCAGGGAGCTATAGATGGGAGTTAGTAGTATATATCGTAGCGTGTACCTGCTGTAGGGTATAGTGATTACAAGAAACTCAAATGGCCAAGTCTAGAGAATCTCCCTATTGCCCCTTGCTATTACAAGGAAGTTTGGTGACAGTGAAGAAGAGCTTGAGCCCAAGGCTCTATACAAAAGTGATATGAAGCCACCCCACAAAGTGCTGTTAGAATTTGTTAACCAAGTTATGCTGCCTAGGCAGGAAATGAGGCACATTGCCATATTCATAGACCTGGTCCTTATGGAATGTCTGGACAGTAAAAGGCAAATTAATTGACCTGGATTCATCATCCAACTTCTCGATAGGGTTCTGACTGGCACCAAAACTCATGCAATATCCTATGGATTCATTCTCACGGCTGTACTCGCACACTTCAAGGTACCCATTAAGAAATGAGAAGTTGGTACAAGTGAGGATCACTTTTGGTCAAACACTTCGACTGCTTGTAACTGTGAAGTCCACACCACTCCTAAAAAATCAGGTTCATCAAAGAAGGTACCTGTGAACAGCAAAGTGCGAGCCTTGGTGCAAGAAAGTGGGTCTAAGGATGCTGAAATTAAAAGGCTGAAGAAGAGGTTAGGAGAAGTAGAAACTGAGAGAGATGCTCTTAGAGCAGAGCTTGCAAAGAAAAAAGAAGAATGATGGCATTCTTCATGATATGCTGAAACTGCTTCAAGCCAAGAACCAAGAACCTGGTCCTTCCCAGCATTAAAACCTTCCTAGCCTAGATAGACAAACCAGTGGCCCGGATGGGATTTCTTTTTGATATGTTTGCTCATGATCCAGTGATTTTATTTCTCTTTATGCTTTGTGGATAACTAGTATCAATGATAATCAACTATGTTTTTGCTCTAATTGTTTGTTGATGCTTCTTAGTTGACTAATATCATTAGATTGATAAATGATGCTTGACTCCATGATTTCATTTGAAGTAGCCCCAGTGGCCATGAGTAATTTCTATTAAAATCTGGTTATCTGACATAATTATGCAACTTTTCGATGATGCCAAAAGGGGGAAGAGAGGTGTGTACTTTTTATTTTGGACTGTGATGTTTATAACCTAATGAATCTGGTCTTTGATGATTTGTGACTTTAAAATGAAAAGTGTTCTAATTGATGTTGAGTTGAGTTGACACAAAGCCTATGCTTATGAAAAGCACAGAGTTTTTCATAATCGAAAATGGGGAATTTGTTGGCCCAAGTGAAGTTTGTTTTGATATTTGACAAAGGAACTCAAGCATGAACCAAGTCCATACACAGTGTACACAGACACGGGCAGATTCGAGCATAAGGGATGCACGTGAAGTAGATAAGCTTAAGTTGTTATATCTGATATCTCCTGATCGAAAAAGTTGCATAAATGATATGGAGAAGGATTCCTTACTCGAAAAAAACTCTATCTAAGATAAGGGAGGAGTTAGAAGTTAAAGATAACTAGAACTCTTCCACCGTGGAAGAGTATATCATTAGAATTCTAGTTATTTCCTCTTCTACTAACTCTATTAATTGCAAGATGTTCTCATTCTACAGGTACTCACAAACCCTGAAGTTTTTAAACGTGAGTTGAGAGCAAAATAGCAAGGCATTTTGCAAATAATTCTTGTGTGATTCAAGTGTGCGAACCTAAAGCTACATGAACCAGGTAGAAGAACCAGTTCCAAGTGTCTGTCTCTTATTCTAGTTCAATTGTAGTAGGGCTTTTCAAATTGTACCTTTCAACTTTATGTAGAGGCGATTGTATTAGGTACTCTGAGTATTCAAGTTAGAGTCAACTTGAAGTTATTGCAACAGTTAGAAGTTGGTTGGCACAACGGGATTAGAGGTAATCCTCAGGTTTACAAAGAATTTTAGAAATGCTGTTTTGGCTTAGTGATTTAGTGAAATGTTGGAAAAAATCCTACTGAGTAGTTGATCGTGATTTTTTTACCTTTTGAACCGGGTGTTTTCCATGTAAAAATGCTTGTGTTTTTTACTTTTCGCATTTACTATTTTTGCAACAGTAGTATAAGAAACACTTAGAAGAACCAGATCTTTCTATAATCAGTGCACGCGAAAATTGAACACCACAGAAATCACCCTCTTATGTGACATTGAAGTATAAAACATTATAACGAAACAAGTAAATACTGCTCCGAGCATGCATACTGCAGTTCTAGAAGATATATAAATCGAAAAAAATGGTAAAACCTGATAGCTTCTTCGAAAAAGAAAAAAAAAGAAGTGTTCTCTATTTGTTTATTTCTTTTCTTTCTTTCAGTTTTACACTTTCTTGGTGTACTTACGTTTGCTATAGAATCGCCTAGAGGGTTAAATGACTAATGGAATAAAAGTTGAAGTAATATTATAAGATAATTTTATTAAAAGTAGTATAAAATAAAATAATTAACAAATTTATGCATCACACCGCATACTATTGAAGTTGGATATTTATGATTCTATATAGAAGTACATTAACAAAAGATATTACTCCTTCCGTTCACTTATAGTTGTCCAGTATTCTAAAAATAAATTTTTATTTTTATTTGTCACTTTTCTCATATCAAGAGAAAAATAAATACTATTTTATCCTTAGCATTAATTACTCATTCCAAATAATTTTTTCAATTTATTAAGACTATACACCAATTAATATGATTATCATGATAAATTATATATTTTATTTGTTACTTATTTTTTAAGGGACGTGAAAAAATTAAAAAAATAACTAAAAATGAAAAATCCAATAGTCATCTCAAGAAAAAGGATGCATACGTCAACAAGAAAGATGGGCCGATAGCAACCTCTTTCTCAAACGTATATTCAGAATTCTCTTACTTCTATGAATTTATAACCCACTAATGACACGCCAGTCGATTGGTCAAGTATCGGAATGTGTCCTCTTTAAGTTCAGTTGCATAATCACAAATTTTAGTAAGCCGTGTGAATATATAAAAGAGTGAACAAATAAATAAATTATTATAATAGTAATATATGACACCGTTTTAAATAAAGTGCCTACGCCCCTGCTTAAGTCGTAACAATGTTTTAATTTAAATGTGTACTGTATGACAGAAAACTTGTTCAAAAATAATTTTCCCAAGTAATATATTTTTCGAGGCTCAGTTACTTACAAGCTAAAATATAATTTTCTGAATAAAATGGTTTTCATTAAAACGATAAAATATTTTCCGTTGTTTGAACCGCATCTAATATATAATTTCCTAATATTTCATGGTAAACGATCGATATTGGTGAAACTTTTCGGGCGGTTTGTAGACTTTTACCCCGGTTCACTTGACAAATGGTTAAGATAATAATTATTGAAATTTAACGCACCGGTTATATGTCATTTCAGGTCTTCTTTAACTATTTGCTTGTTGTTTCTGTTGGAACCGACGCAAAATCCTAAGTGTTCGTTTGGTAAGTTATATTAAGTAAAATAATCTTTGTATAAAAATTTAATCCGTCTAATATAATGTTTGGTTGCTCAATTCAATTTATGTAAATCTAATACATGGATTACTTATACCTCATAGGAGGGCTTAGCTAATACCAAGGAAACAAGGGATTACTAATCCCTACATTAACTATACCTGGATAGGACCCTAAAATTACTAAACTGCCCCTCAAACCCTTTTCCTAAATTTCTTTATATACAGAAAGAAGAATATTCAAGGGTATAACTGTAAAGAAGATTTTGCACAGTTTTAAACCAAACACAAGCTTAGATTATACATTGCATAGCTAATTTTTAATATAATGAACCAAACACTTGAGGAAAAATAATCCCAGTACTACAATCCCTGCATTACTAATACCTGCATTACTAATCCCTGCATTACTTGTGTTCGTACCAAATGACCCCTAAGTATAATAGTTTTTACTAATTATTTTTCTTTTTGATATTTTATCTTTTTCGCCATTTTTGATATTTTATAGTGGCATCTAATTTGTACCTGATCAAACTTGACGTTGCATGTAAAATACCCTTAAACCATCAGCACATGCACAAATATTAATAAAAAAACAACAAAATTAAACCATTCATTACTTTAAATAAAGAAAGCATAAATCTTCGATCAAACATAAATCCATGTCAAATATCATCATAGGAATTGCAAGTCTAATACTATCTTATAAGAAATATATAAGTTAACAACTTTTTTTTTTCAAAGGTAACAGCATAGCATCTTTTAACTTGTAAACTATGTCTGTAACCTAAAGTGTTGAAGACCAACGAAAAAAGGTCATTAGTTTTACAACATACATATCAAGTTGACGTGCCTCTCATTAACCTAGTGAGTGATAGAAAAACAAATTAAGAAACTATATATACTATTGATGAAACTGCAGGAACTGGTGTCAGCTTTATCATTTTTTTTCCAGGAATAAAATAAGAGCGAAGAAAATGAAACAATATTAATGCCAAAACCATAACAACATTTGCTACTTTAGATATTAATTAACTAAGAAACCATTAAAAAAAAAACATAAATAGAGATCTAGGAGCAACAAGCTGACATATATAATTAAACACGCTGTTTTTACTTAAATATAAACAAGATATCACGACAAGTCGTGATTACAGTAGGCTCTTTTTGTATATCTATATATATACAATACATATATATATACATATATATATATATATATATATATATATATATATATATATATATATATATATATATATATATATATATATATATATATATATATATATATANTATATATATATATCCCCCAACATACCAAAACTAGCTGTCACTTCACCAGTTGTCGGAGATGTAAGGATTGATACATAAAATAACTTTTTATTTAATTGATAATCATATAAAGCAGACGATATTTTAGCCATTTGCATCAAGCTCAAACTTCCTTCCTGCATGCGCGCCCCCCCAGAAGCACACACTATAATAAGGGGTAAATTTTGAAATATATATATATATATATATATATATATATGGTACGTAATACAATATATACTTACGCATGAAACACAAAGCGCAAATCCAGAGTACGACCGAGAGGATGCAGAAAGACGTGGGGCCTAAAGCCGGTCCCACCACCACCATAAACCCGAATAACAACACAGCTATTAGCGAGGAGATGAAAAAGAGTTCCCAACATGAATCAGAATAATCAGCCATCTCTTGAACTTGGGGAGAAGAAAACGTCTTTTTGGTAGTAAACTGTAAGTATGATTTTGAATTACAGTAGTAGTGGTAATTTTGCTTTAACATATATATATATATATATATATATATATATATATAAATATATATATAGAGGTGAATGGGGAACTAACTATGGTTAGATTTAATCATAGTAAATCCATATGTAGTAAAGTCAGTCCTCAATTACGTCAACTGAAAGCTTTGTTATTTCTTTCTGACACACAGGATATGATGGCAGAGAATAAACAGCAGAGTGCGTAGTTTATTACCATCCAGACTTCAAAATAAAAAAACAACAAAACCACTTATTGCTTAGACCAATAATTCGATATTTTGATAGAGTTGAAAAATAATTTTTGTCTTAAATAATTCCTAAAGTGATAACTATTTTCAGCTAAAGCGACTGTTAATTTAGGACGAATGGAATATCATACGGAGTATATAATTAATCTCGTGTTTTAGTTGAGATTAATGATATATTATCTAAGACGATATCTGAATTTTATTTCTTGTATCCTTAAAGTCATAAAGTTATTTTCATCTTATTAATTAGAAACAACATATTTCCCTAAAAAGGACATTAGCCAATATAGCAAGCAATAGTTTGTTATTTATTGGTTATACATAATTATACATATATTTTATATATATATATATATATATATATATATATATATATATTTTTTTTTTTTTTGATTTTTTAATTTAAAAATTTAGGTGGACGCTTATTTGGGTTAGTTGTTCGTAGTTTTTCAACCTTCTATTTTTTTTACAATTCTATGGTACTTGATTTGCTAGGAACTTTTACCTTCTATCAACCAAATTACTTGGACGAATCCTTTATATGGCCCACATTCTGACTGGACCAGTAATGTGATTTTTGAACTTCAGTTGCAAAGCTTAATATTTAAATTAAATCATATTAATATATATCAAGATTGATATATACATGTCAATCTCTCATATGATCGTTTTATACAAATTTGGGGTGTACATGGACTAGATTGGTTCGATTTTGTCGATTTTATCGGGCTTTTTGGGGTTTTTGTTACTTAAATATTATTTCAATCTTACTTTGTTAAACTTTTTATAAATAAATATATGTTTAGTAAAAATTTAAAAAATTGACAAACATATTATCTATTAAAATATTCTTATGGAAAAAAGTAATACATGATAGTTATCTTTTTAGTCGTCTGTCAATAATATTTTTTTTGATGCACACTTTTAAGGCTAATCGAATTTAGTAATTAAACATAAAAATCAATATGGTACATAAATAATAATAATCACTTTAAATGTTGAAAAAAATATAAAAATTAATAGATCTTTGACATATGAATATAGAAGAACAAAGAGATTGACGCATTTCGGTTCCACTTGATAAGAAAGTGATCATACAACCTATTATTTAAGGTTAATAAATATGGAGCACTTCATATTCTATTAAATATTATATCACGTAAGGAATCTTAAATATTTGTAGACATTTTAAAAGAAAATTCTACATAAAATCTTAAAGATATATATAAAAATTATATATTTATATGTCGGTTTGGTTAAAATTTTTTACTTAATACCAAATCAAATCAAACCAAACCTAGCCTAATTTTCTAATAGATTTGTTTTGACTTTTCGCTTTGGTACGATTTTCTGATTCTTCCTAATACAAACTGATAGATATCAGATCCATAAACAACATCAATTCAATTGCCTTCATTGAAGTTAAACTCCATAATATTCTTCCACTTTGCGAGCTTCTTTTTACAACTTTGCTCCTTAGCCATGCTCTTAGTTCATTGTCAGTAATTAGTCCAATGATCGTCACAATCTTTCGAACGTATACCACTCTCAAAACTAGGAGATTTCCTAAATTAATTCTATAGGAGTTTGTCTTATGATAACATGTACATTACTCACTCTTATGTAGATTGGAAGTTATCCAATTAGCGTAATGTTTGATTTAAATAAAGTTAATTATTCTAGACTAACCTTATTCAAAATTGTCATTTCTACTAAAGAAATTACAACATCTAAACTTTTAAATTTTTATTTTTATCTCGTATTTCAAGAACCAAAATATTAATAATTAGCCATATTCAAATTCCTAAGGTAAATTGTTATCCATTTTCTTCAATCTAATCTATTATGGACCACTTCTTCTAACTAGGCTTATACCTCTCCAACTCAAAGCAGCTAAATTATCAGACGAGAGAAATCACAAGATTGACGATTTTCTCAATTTCTTTCTCCGGCTAAGGCAACAGTTTTTTTTCCATTGCTTCAGTTTCCTTCTCAAGGGGATAGAACGAATTGTCCTTGAGTTTTAGGAAAATCTTTAACCAACACAGTTGAGATTGTCGCATATCATCATTAATCTTGTGTTCAGTTGAGAACGACAATAAAGACATGACATGCATGCCAAAACCATAACAAAACGTCTATAAATAGAGATCAAGAAGTAACAAGGCTGACATATCAAAACACTGTTTTTATTCATATGAAGCAGAAATAGTAAAATTAGGAGCAGTTGCATTGCAATAGTTCGACTAGAACTAGAACAGATAATAAGAGTACTAATAATTACTACTTATATTATAACCTAGTTGTTAGTCCTTTGTTTTAAGGCTCTTCTTGCATATATACTTAATCATAATGATTGCGAGGACGAGTAGTGCAACACAAACCGCAAACCCAGGAGAGTACGAACATAAATACCGTAAGCCAGGCGGACGGGGGGCCTGATGTGGGCATCAACACCCACATAACAGCGAAAAGAAACACAAACAACAATATCCCAGGCAAAACGTTGTCACAACACGAATCCCGATCATCAGCCATATCTTGCAACTTGAGAAAGAAAACTCTTAGAGTAGTATCACTGCTAGAAAACTGGCAAAATCCATTTACCAAATACCAACTGAAATCGATCGGAATATAAGTAAATTGGTCGTAAAAGTCAAAGAAAATATTTGTGATAATGGAAATAGTGGTCCAACATCAAATATATATACAAATTCCGACCGATGTCGGTCAAAAATTGGTCAATCTTTGATCAAGACATGGTCATACTTGCATATTATCTGCCAAAATAATTTTTAATTAAAATTTTTTAACATAACCGACCGAAATCGGTCGGTATATTTGAAATTATTCTTTCACGCCCAAGGCAATTGGTTTTCTAATATATATATATATATATAATTTACCAACCGAAATAAGTTTTAATTAAATTATTCCGACCGAATGCGGTCAGTATTTCAATTTTAATTTTTTTAAAATATTAATTTAATGAAAAAATCGATCTAAGTCGGTCGGTTTTAGTCAATTTATATAAATAACTTTTAAATAAGTTTTAATTAAATTATTCCGTGTGTGTGTGTGTGTGTTTTTTTTAAAATTACTTTTATATGGACATTATATCCTATCTGTGTATATATGTATATATACATATATGTACATAATATTTAATTAATTTAACATCCTAAATTGTAATATTAAATATTTAATTAATTTTGTATTTACACACACACAAAAACATACATACATACATATATATATACACACACACACACACACAAAAACATACATCCTTATTAGTATTTTGCTCGGATACTTCATCAGTGGATCAATTGAAAATTCAATTATATTCGATTAGAACTTATTATAACACATTGAAAAATAAAGTGTATAGTTCTATAAGATTTAGTGCTATATTAATATTTAGCATTTAAAAATAAAGTGTTAATATAGCATTAATATGTATACATATGTTGTAGCTGCTAAAACTTAAGTATTAATATAGTTTATATATATATATATATATATATATATATATATATATATATAGAGTTAGAAACAAGAATATATGAATATAGCATATGTTAATATAGCATTAATATATATACATATGTTGTTGCTACAACTTAAGTATTAATATAGCAACTGCATCTTATTAACATATGCTATATAAATATGCTATATTCATATGTTCTTGTTGCTTAACTAAAATATTAATATAACACTACATCTTATGGAATTATACACTTTATTTTTAAATGTGTTATAATAAGTTTTAATCGAATATAATTAAATTTTTAATTGATCCACTGACGAAGTATCTGAGCAAAGTACTAATAAGGTGATCGAGAATAAAACATTCAAGAATATGTGTGTGTGCGCGCGCATGTGTATGTGTGTATGTATATAAGTCCAAAATTAATTAAATATTAAATATTACAATGTAGGATGTTGAAGCATTTAAAAGTACATATATGTATAGTGTCCATATAAAAGTAATTTGAAAATACACACACACATATATCAATTAAGTATTAAATATTATTTATTTAAAAGCTATTTATATAAATTGACTAAAACCGATCGACTTCGGTCGGTATGTTCATTAAATTAATATTTTAAAATAATTAAGATTGAAATACCGACCGAATTAGGTCGGTATTTGTGAGGTCTAACGGTCAAACATTATTTTAACAATACCGACCGAAATCGGTTGAAAATCTGTTGATTAGACCAGACTAGATTGGTTTCTTCCCCATTTTCATCTTTTCACTCTCTCTCTCTCTCTTCTATCTCCCTTCCATCTCCCTTCCCCACAGATTTTTGGCCTAATCCTATCCAAAATCAAGTCACCCACCCCCAAATGATGAAGCCCCACCTCTTCTCTCTCACACCTAAGCCCCCAGCCGCCGCCACCACTGTTCCGAGCCTCCACCACCACCACCATTTTGTCTCCTCGGTGGTATCACCACTGCCATTGTTGTTCAAGGTTAGTAATCTACCTTATTAGCTTTTTAATTTTTAATTTTTGAAATATAATTTTATGCAAGTATTTAGGGTTTTTGTCTATTTAGGATTTCTGTGACTAAATAGGGTTTTTGAACTACATTAGATTTAGATTTAGAGTTGAACTACCTAAAATTACAATTTTTTTTTAGGGTTTTTGGTTTGACTAACATTAGATTTAGAATTAACGTATGAATTATGAACTACTTTAAATTATGAACTTATGATTCTTAATAAAATTCAAATTAATGCATTTAAATTATTTAATGTATAAATTAATTTAAGGTATAAGTTATGAACTTAAGGTATAAATAACGAACTACCTTAAGTTATGAACTTATGGTTCTTAATAGAACTCAATTTAATGCATTTAAATTATTTAATATATAAATTATGAACTACAATATCAATTAATCTAATTGAGTTAGTCTAATTGAATGATTTAACTAATTCATTATCTAGCGAGTCTAATTACATGATTAATGATAGGGTTATTACAATAAATTGCAAGGATAAGTCAATCTTATTATATTGACTTTTAAATAAATTATATCAAACTTAAAATAAGTTACAAGGATATATTAAGCTAGTTCTCAATCTAATACTAAGTGTAACGATACAATTTAAGCTAATTGAATTCATTTATGGATATATATGAACTTTCAAATTAATATAACATGCAATTTATTTGTTCTCTGTGTAGATGGAATATTATAGTTGGATGAATAATAGGAATTATCCTAATCGTCGGTTTCTGAGGGAGGAATTTGTAGAAGGGGTTAATGAATTTATTAGGCATGCAATATCACTTGAACCATTTCAAATCGGAGGGATGATTAGGTGTCCTTGTGTGAAGTGCAAGTGTTTGCATTTCTTTAGTTCGAAGGATGTTAAGAATCATTTTTATAAAAAAAGGGTTTATGGATAATTATTTTGCGTGGACTAGTCATGGAGAGGTTGATGGTAGTGATGGTATATTTCATGACATAGCTGTTGGTGAAAGTAGTAGGTCAGTGGGGAATAACGTTCAACATCCTAGATACCATGAAATGGTTGCGGATGCTTTTGGGATGCGCTTCGAGTTTGAACCCCATGAATGTGTTGAATAAGATCCTAACGAAGAGAAAAAAATATTTTTATGAACAGTTAGATGCCACGAGTCGTCCACTAAGTGAAGGGAGTATACACTCTCAGTTGTCTGTTGCGGTTAGATTATTAAGTATCAAATCAGATACCAATATTTCTCAAGCGGGAATGGATTCTTTCATTAGCCTCATGAGTGAACTAGTTGACCCAACTTTCAACATACCTGAAGATTTCTATAAGGCTAAAAGATTAGTTTATAAGTTAGGACTTTTGTTTATGAGAATCGATTGTTGTGAAGATGGTTGCATGTTGTATTATAAGGATGATACAGATTTAGAAAGTTGTAAATTTTGTGAAAACCTTCATTTTAAGCGGGTTTCCAAAAGTTTGGCTAAACAGGCTTTAACTATCGTTAAATTAATCATAGTTCATAACTCTAACCCTACATCTTTGGCTAACTTTTGTTGGGAAGGTAACATTACTATAGGAAAGTACGATGTGGTAGTATTACAAGAGATTTCACCATGTGTCTATTTTTACCATGAATTGTAAAACGAAATTTATTGAGTTAACAAGAATACAAAGAGAAAAAAGAGATGCCCTTTTAAAATAAAATTGGAGATTCATCTACTACAAGAAGCTAATTAGTCTTTCAACCTTACATATCTGTTTTGGCATTTATAAAAAAAGTAATACTTTAAACACAGCCCAACAGGAACTGTAATAGTTTTCCCTGTGTTGTAGTATTGAACTTATGGGGGAAAAAAGTAACTCCATCGCAATATTTCTATGTGCCATTTCTGGTAAACTTGGGCTAATATAATCTCGCTGCAGTTTGGGGCATATTTCTCATAAGTACTGTTGACCAAATGATGTATTTTTCAGAAGAGAGAATATATATTCATCAATCAGCTTCAAGCTTACGTCAACAAGGGATATGGCTATTAACAAATATGATGTTACGTACCTTATCTCTAGTTAATTATTAGAAAAATATATCTTCCTAGACGAAAACAAAAACAACGCACACATGGTATATATATATATATATATATATATATATATATATCTTTAAATACATTGCTCACTCTTAAGTAGATTGGAAGCTATCCGATTATTGTGTAATATGTGATTCAGATAACTTTAATTATTTGAAAACTAACTTATACAAGTTTTTCGTTTCTATTAAAAAAAATGCGACATCTACAATTTTTAAAATTTTTCTCTTCTATCTCAAGAACCAAAATATTAAAAGTAACCTTATGAGTTTTATTGCGAGGATTAAGGAAATTTTATGGGAAGCAAGAGGTTTTTCGATCCCTTAGATATGAATAGTAAACCAAAAATAATATTCAATTCCATAGGCATAAAAGAATATGAAAAAGTAACTGTGAATCTGAAGGAGGATCTTTTTTTCCCCCAATAATTATATAATATTATTATCTAATAAATTGGTCGACCAACAGTACGAATTATATATGTAATGACTTGGCCGGTCGTTTTGAGTATTACAGCCCCGTTCCTCCATTTACTGCTCATTTGTGCTTTAGAGTTGGTATGTGACTTGCCCGGGTAGTATATTTGGGTCCGGTGAGGTTTTTGGAATGAATTGAGACACTTAGTCTCAAGGATGAAAACTTAAGTTAAAAAGGTTGACCGGATGTTGACTAATGTGTAAACGACTCCGGATTAGAGTTTTGATGATTTCAATAGCTCCCTATGGTGATTTTGAACTTAGCAGTGTGTCGGATAATTGTTTGAAAGTCCGTAGTTGATTTTGGGTTGAAATTAGGGAATGGAAGGTCTGAAAGTTTGATCGGGAGTTGACTTTATCGATATCGGGGTCGGAATCCAGTTCTGAAAATTTTCATAGGTCCGCTATGTCGTTTGTGACTTGTATGCAAAATTTAAGGTCAATTGGACTTGATTTAATAGGTTTCAGCATCGAATTTAGAAGTTGAAATTCGTTAGTTTTCAATAGGCTTGAATTGAGGTGCGATTCGTAGTTTTAGCATTGTTTGATGTGAATTGAGACATCGACTAAATTCGTGTGATGTTTTAGGACTTGATGGTAAATTTGGTTAAGGTTCCGGGGGCCTCGGGTGGATTCCAGATGGTTAACAGATCAAAATTTGGACTTGAAACTTTACTGGGAATTCTGCCTTCTCGTGCAATCGCACATGCAGAATTTGGCTCGCAGAAGCGAGCTTGGCTGTGCAGACGCGAGCTTCGCTGTGCATAAGCGGACTGGATTTGAAGAGGGCAGTGGTCGCAGGTGCGAACGGAGGGCCGCAAAAGCGGACTCGTACCTGCGACGAGTCAATCGCAGAAGCGAAAAATGAGAGGGAGGGCTGCTTCGCAAAAGCGGCAGTGTTGCCGCAGAAGCGAGTCCACAGAAGCAGACCATTTGTCGGTAGAAGCGAGAGAAGCCACAGAAGCGGAGAAGAGCCTTGCACCTGCGAGACTGCAGATGCAGCTAAGTTAGTCGCAGGTGCGAAAGGCCCTGGACAGAATATATTCGAAGGGTTCGAGATTTCTTCTCATGTTTGGACCTTTCAAGCACGGTTTGGGACGATTTTTCAGAGGGAAATCACGGAGATTCTTGAGGTAAGTCACTTGTGATAATTGTTAATCAATAATATTGAATTATCATTGAGTATTTCGACTAAATTACGTTTTTTTAAGGTGTAATTCGAGAATTTGGGCCTAGGGATTGCAAAATAAGAATTTAAGATTTGGAGGTCAAGTTGATGTCGGAATTTGGTAAATTTGGTATCGTTGGACTCGTGGTTGAATGAACGTTCATATTTTGTAACTTTTACCGGATTCCGAGGCGTGGGCCCCACTGTTGATTTTTGGATGAATTTCGGATTTAATTGGAAAATTTAATACTTTAATTATGGAATTGATTCCTATAATTTGTGTTGACTGTATCAAATTAATTGTGACTAGATTCGAGGCATTCGAAGGCCGATTCGCAAGGCAAGGGCTTATTGGAATAGCGAATTTTCACAGATTGAGGTAAGTAACAGTTCTAAATTTGGTTCTGAGGGTATGAAACCTCGTACTATGTGTCATGTGATTGGTTTTGAGGTGACACACATGTTATGTGACGGGCGTGTGGGTGTACACTGTAGAATTGTGATTTGGTCAATTCCATGGAACCGTATAGTTGACTAATCTGATGTTACCCGTGTATTCTCCATGTATTATAGAAATTGAACTGCAGATCATGTTTAGGCTATGTGTTGGCACTGCAGGGAACCACATAGGTCATGTTACATATTGAATTATCTGCTAAATTGCTATTTTGCACTCAGTCACAACTTTACTGTATATTATATCTTAGTCTTTATTGTTCTTTATTGACACATTATATTATCACTGTTTGGGCTGATTATCATAATTATTTAGAGCTGAGAGACTGGAGAGATTGATGACTGAGTGAGGCCGAGGGCCAAAATTTGAGGATATTATGGAAGCAGGCTGCACGCTGCAACATGTTTTATTGATTTATGCCATGATTGGCTTGTTATAGCGCTTGGGCTGAAGGAATCCCTCTGGAGTCTGTACACCCCCAGTGAGTGCAGGTACCTACTGAGTGTCGAGCGCGAGTGCTGAGTGTCTAAGAGAAATGAGCAATTGTGAGGAATGAGTGACTGTGAGGTTGGAGCGAATGGGAGGACTGAATGACTGTTACTCTGAGTATGTTCACTTGATTTCGTTACTGTTGTGCTTTAGCTGATATATATCGTTGTCACGAAATTTCTGAAAGATTCTATATCATGTTTTAACCTAGATACGAGTTAGCTGTTTTTGTTTTTAAATGTCAAACTTGGAAGGATGTCTATTTCTCCGTATTATATTGTTTGTAAAGTGAACTGTACAGTGATGCTCGTCACTACTTTCAGTCCAATAGTTAGTCTTGTTACTTACTGAGTTGGTTGTACTCACACTACACTCTGCACCTCGTGAGTAGATCCAGGTGCTTTCGGACATGACGGTTGCTAGATTTTGGAGATTTATCTATTGCAGACTATCGAGGTAGCCACCGGTGCCACCAGTTAGGGCCACGAGAAGTCGGGTCCGTGGTAGAGGCCGAGGTGTAGCCCATACAGCAGCTAGAGTAGCACCTACAGATCCACCAATTGCTCCAGCTGAGGAGCAGGTTCCAGATATAGTTGAGCCAGTGGGGCCAGCTCAAGCACCAGCTATGGCTATTGTGATTCCAGGCCTTTAGTAGGCTTTGGCCCAGATATTGAATGTTTGCACTGGCCTTGCTCAGGTGGTTTCATCTCGGGCCGCACCAGCCACTTCTCAGGCCGGGGGAGGTACTCACACTCCCGACACCCGTACTCCAAAGAAGGTAGTGCAGTGACTTCAGATACCGGGGGTGCTACTTGCCCAGCCGGTTGCAGCTGCTCAGGCCCAGATGGGTCCCATTATGACAAACGATGAGTAGATGAGACTAGAGAGATTTAGGAGACTCCAGCCTCTAGCATTCAGTGGGGCGGAGTCTGAGGATGCCCAGGACTTTCTGGACAGGTGCCAGCAGATTCTTCGCAGGACAGGTATTCTGGAGACCAGTGGCGTCTCGTTCACTATGTTTCAGTTTGGCTGCCTTCAGATAGGGGAGGCTTATGAGAGGCGCAGGCCAGTTGGTGCAGCACCACTTACATGGCATGAGTTCTCCGTTCTCTATTTGGAAAAGTTCGTGCCACAGTCTCGCAGGGAGGAGCTGCGCAGACGGTTTGAGCAGCTACGTAAGGATGGAATGTTTGTGACCCAGTACGAGATGAGGTTTTCCCAGTTGGCTCGTCACGCAGTTTGGTTGGTTCCCACGGATAGGGAGAGGATTAGGAGGTTCATTGATTGCCTCACATATCAGTTGCGGTTGCTTATGACTCGAGAGAGGGTATCTGGTGCTACTTTCGACGAGATCGTCGATATTGCTCGGCAGATAGAGGTTTGATTTTATTAAACCTTCATATATATTTTTAATAAGAATTTAATATTTAATAGAAGGTATTGTAATATGAAAAAGTTATTGCAGTTATTTTCTTTCCCTATAAGTTCTTTCGTTTAATATTTTATGGCTATTTTTGTATATTAATATTGTATTTATGCTTTTATAGTAATATAGGCTCTCCTTTTTCTAAATGAATTTGGAAAATATAATACATTCTCAAATTAAATTAGTAACAGGATATATAATACATTTTCAAATAAATTAGTAATAGAAATTTTTAAGAAGTATATCCTAAAAGTAATAGGCTTACATGACTAAAGATATTTACTTTTTCAATTTTATATAAATTAGACAGCTGAAAAGTAATTATTCTAATAGGAGTCCTAAAGGTAATTATGTAGGATTCCTAACGTGCAATATTATTTCCTAAAACTAATAGGGTTATAAGGCTAATATCTAGAATTCTGGTGGTGTCCTTTTATTATGTCACGACCCAAAATCCACTATAGGTCGTGATGGCGCCTAACGCCGTTGTTAGGCAAGCCAACGTCAATTCATCAATTTATTTACTTATTTATTACTCTCGAGATCAAAATCCTCACTACCTAACAGTATAAAATGGAATTTTCAGGGGGGGAATGATTATAACTACGTGATCTACAATAACGATCAACCAGTAGAAACCCTCAAAATCCAGTGTCACAAGTGCATGAGCAATTTCTAAGGAGTATTAATACAACTTCTATCCCGAACATAATAAAACAAAATAAAATAAATAGTATAATGAAGACTCAGGTGGACCATGATGCGTGGCCTGGAATGCAGTTCACATAAAGTCTCCTCAATGGGTGCGCCTACGCGCCAGGATGATCACCAAATGAACCTGTCAGTTCCTGCACATTTAGTGCAGAAGTGCAGCATGAGTATGTAAATCAATGCATACCCCAGTAAGTATCTAGCCTAACCCCGGAGGAGTGGTGACGAGGGGTCGACATAGACACCTACTATAGGTAAAATGAAGCAATATAATAAAACTTAAACAGATATACATCGTACGGCAATAACAAGATAAATATGTAAGGTGCATAACTTTCCAATTATTTCTTTTAAAGTATAAGTTTCTAAATCTTGTATCCTGCCTTAATAGCTCAGATATTATCAAGTGCCATTATCAAATAAATAAGGAGCACCGTATATTATGTCGGGCATCAGCAGAAAGATAATCTCGTGAATGTTCGGACTATCAGCGATATAAGACACGATTATGCCGAGGTCGTTCGGCCCGATCCAGAACAATGTGTACACTGCCGAGGGTCGAGCAACACGAACCATATATGCATCTATTTACTGCCGAGGCGTTCGGCCCGCGCCACAAGAAAGGGAAGGAAGTTCTCAGAATTTCGAGACACATGTTTACATTAAAGCACATGAGCTTAATATGAATACAATCTTTACCGTTTTCTCAAATACTAGCCAATAACTTAAGGTGATAAGGCTTGGCCTAAGATATATGTAATTTCTAAATTAAGTTCAATTATAATTTCAGTTAATTAAGCCACCTGAGCAAGTTCAAGTAATTCAAATATTTCATGATAAAAATCCTAAGTTTACCCGGACATAAACATGCTATAGCTATGTACGGACTCTCGTCACCTCGTGCGTATGCAGCGCCCACAACTAATTGTACATAACAATAAATGACACCTAGGGGTGGTTCCCCCCCCCCCCCACAGGGTTAGACAAGAGACTTACCCCGCTCCGAAGTTCCATAAACGCCACTCTAACACCTTAAACCGATGCTTGTCGATCCAAAACTATGCAAACAATATGCAAACCAATCAAAATGTGTTCTAATACCCGTAATTAATCAATTTAAATAATTTCCAACCTCGCTCGAAAAGTCGATTAAACTCACCCTCAGGCCCACGTGCCCGGATTCCAAAAATTTTCGAAGATAAACTTTACCTATAACACACGAACTCAAATATATGATTTATTCCATATTCCATGTCCAATTTAGTGGTAAAAATCTAAAAATACCAATTTCTAGGTTTTTCTTCAAAATTTCAAATTTCTCCTAATTTTCATGTTTAAATCCATATATAAACCATGTATTTAACTTGTAATAGGTGGGAATCACTTACCTTGTGATGGGTGACGAAGAAGCTCCTCCAAAATCGCCCTTAGCTCGGCTCCCATGGAAGATTTGGGATAAGATGAGCCAAAACCCGTTTTGGCAAACTTATACACTACCCAGGCGACCCTTCTTCACGTTTGCATTAAATGCCTCGCATTCGCGAAGCCTAAATATCACTGCCTCAAAATTCCTCTTCGTGTTCGTGTCACCTACGCCGCGTTCCATAAGCCTCAGACCCCTGCCCCTTCGCGTTCGTGGTCTGTGAGCCGCGTTCGTGAAGGCCAACCTGCTCCAGGCCCAGCTCCTCCTTTCCTTCTACGCGTTCACGATCGCCCCTTCGCGTTCGCGTAGGTTCCTCGGGCGCGGACCCTGGGTCGCGTTGGCGATGAACAAAAATCAACCACCCAGAAACCCTTTTTCGCAAGTGCGGGACTACCTTCGCGTTTGCGAAGGACAAAACCAGAACCAACAACAACCAAAACAACCAGAATGGTCCAAAACCACTCCGAATCACACCCGAGGCCCCGGGACCCCATCGAATCACACCAACAAGTCCCAAAACATAACAGGAACCTGCTCGAGACCTCAAATCACATAAAACAACGCTAAAACCACGAATCGCACCCCAATTCAAGTTTAGTGAACTTTAGAACTTCAAGCTTCTACATTTGACGCCAAAACCAATCAAATCAAGTCCATTTGACCTCAAATTTTTGCAGACAAGTCATAATTGATATATGGACGTACTCCTACTTGCAGATCGAAATCTGAGCCCGATATCAAAAAGTCCACTCTCAGTCAAACTTTTCCGAAAATCATCCAATTTTCAACTTTCGCTAATTGACACCGAAACGACCTACGGACTTCCAAATCTACGTCCGGACATGCTTCTAAGATTAAAATCATCATACGGAACTATTCTCATGCTCTGAATCCCAAACGGACATCGATAACATAAAAATCCACTTCAACCCAAACTTAGAGAATTCTTAAACCTTCAAAATGCCAACCTTCCATAATAAGCGCCGAAATACTCCCGGGCCACCCGATACTTGACCCGAACATACGCCCAAGTCCGAAATCATCATATGAACCTATTGGGACCTTCAAATCCCAATTCCGAGGTCGTTTACTCAAAAGTCATTCCTTAGTCAATTCTTCCTACTAAAAGCTTCCGAAATTAGAATTTTCTTTCCAAATCAACTCCGAACTTCTCGAAATCCAATTCCCACCACACGTACAAGTCTACCTGAAGTGAAGCTGCTCAAGCCTCAAACCGTCGAACGATGCGCTAGAACTCAAAACGACCGATCGGGTCGTTTCATATTATGAGTTATTAGGCTTAATATTATAAGTTTATTTTTGTAAACCGATATTATATTCATGCTTTTATAATAATATAGATAGATATATATCTTTGGAAAGAGGGTAGGCTCGTGATAGTGAAGGGTAAATTTTACAAGCGATCATATAATTATGATTTTATTTTATCAAAGTCATTCAACTATGTTTCCTCACATAAAAATCATAAAAACTGTTAGTAACTCACAAAAAAAACATAATAACTGAAAAATTCAACTTTTAGATAGTGTTTTTTTTTTTAATTTTTAAGTCTAACAAATAATAACCAAATTAAAATAGGAATGACCCAACTTAATCTAAATATAAATAAATTGAAATAATACTAAAATTAAATCGTTTCCTCAAAATACACGTAAGTTCTATTTTTGTATTATTTTACTTTCTACAATTTTAATTATTTATCTCATTTACAGTATGGGCACATATTATAGGAAAAGGCAAAAAATTAACATTTATGACAAAAGTTTTATTTTTTTATTGTTCACAAGTATGTAAATAGCCTAAAAGCCAAAAAAGAATAAAATATTAAATGATTCCCTTTGAATAAATTAAAACCCATCTTACAAACCATCTCCCATTGTGTTTCCATGACAGTTGGGTTTGTCAATTTTGGTGGCGAGCCGCTAGAATTAGTTTTGGGATATAAAATATATATTATAATTTGTGATTATCGATTGTCAGTACTTTTTCCCGAATGGTTAAAAGTGATAATAGCTCTATTTCCTCCTCCTTTTCTTCTAACGAGCAAACTATTAAATTGAAACAGTATGAGATATATGTTGTAGAAATTAAAGACCCCATATTTATTTGTGGTTGAAATAAGTGAGTGATGTTTTATTCAAACTTGCTATCTATTCCAAATGATTGAACTATATTGGTTGAACTATTATTAGATTTTATTGAGCTTGAAATAAACTTGTCGTAGAAGACAAAGTGAGTCTATTGATTTTTAAAAAAGTTTGAATTGAATCTAACCATTAAAATTTATTGGGATTTATATTAGAAGATTGGATGTCAAATTTTAATTCATTTGGATAATTTTGAAATAATGTCACGATTCAAAAATTTACTAGTCGTGATGGCACCTAACTTGTTACGACCCGAATTTTTCACCCTCGGGAGTCGTGATGGCTCCTACTAGTGAAAGCTAGGCAAGCCAATTAACCGAATTATTTGCCTTGTTTCCATTTTTAGATTCATTACAACTTAAAACCAATAACTAAATAACTGCATAACTTAACAAGAGGAATAATAAAATTTCAGATTTTAAAATACCGCTAATAAAATCTCCTTAACGAAACTACCCAAGATTTGGTGTCACGGCTTCATAGACTGTCTGAGAGTACTACAAATAAGGGTCTGAAAGAATTAATAAAGTACTGTTTTTGGGACTACATAAAAGAAACAGGTAGAATAGATAGCGGGAGACACCAAAGCCTGCGGACGCCTGCAGGACTACCTCGGGTCGCCTGATAAGCAAGAAGCTAGAAGCTCCCTACGGTCCGAAATCTGCAGCGCTGGGATCTGCACAAAAGAGTGCAGAGTGTAGTATCAGCACAACCGACCCCATATGCTAGTAAGTGCCTGGCCTAACCCCGGCGAGGTAGTGACGAGGCTAGAAGCAGACTCCAGATAGACCTATGCAGTTATATATATACATCTACAGCGGAAAGATAGAAGTAATTAAACAATTAAAGCTGGGGAAGGGAAACATGCTTCGGGGTAGTAGATAAAACAGCTCATCAAAGAATAATAAGGAAACTACAATTTAACTTCTAACGCGAATAAAGAGAAATACAGGCAACTTTCACTTTCAGTTCCATCTTGTTGCAGGCGTGCAACCCGATCCCATTTCTCATATCTTGTGGTAGGCGTACCACCCGCTCCCATTTCATTATATCTTGTGGTAGGCGTACCACCCGCTCGCATTTCATCAATCTTGTGGTAGGCGTACCACCCGCTCCCATTTATATCATATTTTGTGGTAGGCGTACCACCCGCTCCCATTTCATCATATCTTGTGGTTGGCGTATCACCCGCTCCCATTTACAAGTCATCACAAAAATCACAAGAAATCCCGGCAAGGGAACAAAAGCAATATAATAACTTCCCAGCAAGGGAACAATAATATCAAAACAAACATCTCGGCAAGGGAGAATCAGCTATAACCAATCTTAACTCAACTTCTACTCAGCTCAACTAATGCCAATACTCAATTATAATTAAAGTCCACGATAAATAAACTGAGTTCTTGCTCAACATCGAGAATCATCAATTAAAGCTTTAACATATTCCCACAATTGAAACAGTTCCATCTACAATTAATCTCCAAATCCAATTATCATTGTTTTAAGTTTAAACATGACCCATTAATATGACACTGGACCGTTTAATTCTTAACAAATCCTTATTCAACTAATCTATTTAGCAATTGACTTTATACCTACAGAAGAAATCTAAACCTATAACAAAGAGGAACAACTGTAACGAAGAAACCAGCGTAGCAAATCCTCACGTGAACTCCCATTTCCACATAAAAATACCAAGAACAATATTCAGCAATTTGAACAAGAATCACATAACAACTATCCATTTAAGACTCACGGTCATGCTCGACACCAACGCATAGATACTCGTCACCATGCCTATACGTCGTACTCAACAAGAAGTAATTAACAAATAGGACACAACTCCTAATCCCTCAAGCTAAGGTTAGACCGGATACTTACCTCGCTTTGCAACCCGGCGCTTGAGCGCACGCAATGCAGACATGAAGCGTAGTTCACCGTCATCTTCCATCACGCGTTTAAGTAATGGGGGATTCCCTTCATCATTATGACAAAGAAAAAGGTGCTGCCCTGTTCTTTTGAATATCAAATGAATTACGTGAAAAACAACTTTCTCTAGGGCAGTTACACTAAAAAGAAATGGCACCTGCTTGTTACCCCTAGAACCAAGATGAGGTGTGGCAACAGTGACAAAATTTATTGGTTGCAAACCAGCTATCGTACCCTTTGACCCTTTTACACATGCATTGGCCGATAAATCCTCCATATTCTCCATTCTATGAGGTCTGTATAATCTCCCAGTGGCATATCTTGCCACCAACCCTCCAACAGAATGGGACACAAAAGAAATTTTCTTTAGACCTGGATTGTTAATATCACAATGATAAGCATATGAAGTTTGATAGGAACCATCACTGAATTCGATGAAACTGAGAATGTCATCGGCATAGTGATAAGCATATGGATATGGCTCACTACTGCTGCTACACTCGGGTAAGTCGGCCATGGCACGGAATTGAAACAAAGAAACAAATAAAAAAAAGGAAAATAGCAGAGAAAAGAGAGGAGTTTGTATAGCGGTTGGACTTCGTCATGATACGATTTGAGGAATCCAAGTTTAGTTCAAACTGAATAATTGGTGAACAAGTTATCATTTCATTTTTTTTCACTAAAAGGCTATAGCTTGAGCTCGAGACCTCAAAATTTGATTCCGGGCATACGCCCAAGTCCTAAATCACGATACGGACCTACCTGAACTATCAAAACACTTATACAGGTCCGTCTACTAAAAATATTGACGGAAAGTCAACTCACTTGAGTTTTAAAGCTCTATTTCACATTTTAATCTTTCCACATAAAAACTTTCTGAAAAATTATATAGACTGCACATGCAAATCGAGGTGAGGTAAAAAGGAGGTTTTTTATGCCTCGGAACATTGAATTCAATCTAAAAACAAGTGATGACCCTTTGGGTCATGACATAACTCGACCCACTAGATAAGGCAACTACCAGTCAATACAATCCAAATGAGATTTATAAGAAAACATTGAAGAATTATCGGAACATTTATACAATAACCCAAGAACTGGTAGTACAAATCATGAATTTCTAAGACTTAGAATTTATAAAAAAGAAAAAGAAACTTGGTACGGATAAATACGTCATCTGTTTGAAGTTTACATAAACAGATTAACAAAATCTAAAGCTACCAAGTACAAATGGGAGCTATAATCGGAACGCGGGTACATCTTCAATGCCAGCTCCCCCCATACACAGCGACTCCAGCTCCAAAATCTGCACGCAAGGTGCAGAAGTGTAGTATAAGTACAACTGACCTCATGTACCCAAAAAGTATATTGTCTAACTTCGTTGAAGTAGTGATGAGGATTTTTTAGCTATAAGATACTCACGGTTATAACCTGTGCAGTAGACTAGCAATAGAAACAATTCTAGAGCATAACATAAAAGAGTACAAGAAAATAACTATGCGAGGCAGTAAATGATTACTGGACAAAATCACGACAGTAAATTCATAAATTTCATAGTGTGGGAAATGTATTCAAGATATCAAATCAAATGGCACGGCAACACCCTTCGTGCATTTATCTCATCCTCACCAAATATATGAATGTAGGTCAAATAATTTTGCATGGCAACACCCTTCGTGCATTTATCTCTTCCTCACCGAGCATATGTATAACAGTACCAACTAGGTGAAAGAAATGGCAATAACAATAACGATAAAGTGATAGACACACAGAATGCAATAACGAGCAACGCAGTGCATATGGGAAATAGTAATAGACTAGATAGAAGGTATAGAAGTATTGATAGCATTTACGATAGAGGAAAATAAATTTTACTAGCTAACATGGTAGAAGGCTTAGATGTAGATATAACAGCCATGAAGGTGTCACAACCCAAAACCCACAATAGTTCGTGACGGTGCCCAACGTCGCTGTTAGGCTATCCAATGGTGAACTACCAACTTAATTGTTCATTTAATTATTTTTGAAATCATGAATCTTATTAGATAGAGAGATCGATGCATCAAAAATCGTACATATGTATCATTTAAGTAAAATGTAAAGTAGAAGTGTCTCAATGGTAAGCAAAATGATAAACAAGTTCTAGAACACCCAAAAACTCGGTGTCACAAGTGCATGAACATTTACTAAGGAGTACAATAATAGTACAATATTTGTCCGGAATGTGAATAAGACAGGATAAAGTAAATAGTACGGTGGAGACTCTGTGGGCTGCGATACTTAGCCTGGAATACAGTTTGCCGTAAAGTCTCCTCAGCAGTTGCACCTACGCACCAAGGTGACCACCAATTGAACCTGTCAGATCCTGCACATTTAGTGCAAAAGTGTAGCATGGGTGCGTAAATCAACGCGTACCCAGTAAGTATCTAGCATAACCCCAGAGAAGTAGCAACGAGGTATTGACATCGACACTTACTAGAGGTCCAATAAAGCAATATGGTAAATTATAAGCAGATATAAAAGTACAATAGCAATAATGGGGTAAAACTGTAAGTTACATAATCTTCCAAAAATTTCTTTTAAAGATATAAATTTCTCAGTCTCGCGTTCTATCTCAACAGCTCAGACATATTAAGTGCCAAAAAACAACGGATAAGGAACACCATTATAAATTTCGGGCATCAGTGGAAGGAAAATCTCGTGAATAGTCGGACTGCTAGCGATATAACGCACGATTATGTCGAGGCCGTACAGCTCGATCCGGTATAATGTGTACACTATCGAGGGTCAAGCGGCACGAACCATAAATGCATCTGTTACACTGCCAAGGCATTCGGCCCGCTCCACAAGAAAGGAAGGAAATCATCGAATTACGAGACGGGTGCTTACAGTACAGTACATGAGCACAAAATGAATATAACCTTTACCTTTTCTCAAATAACTTGCTAACCCAAGGAAATAAGACTCGGCCTAATGTATATTATATATTATATATATTTAAATCAATTCAATTATAAAGTCAATTAATTAAGCCAGCAGAGTGAGATCAAATAATTCAAATATTACATGATAAAGTTCTAAGTCTACTCGGACATAAATATGCTTTAGCTATGTACGGACTCTCGTCACCTCGCACGTACATAGCACCCACAAATAGTAGCATATAACAATTACATCGCCTAGGGGGTAGTTTCTCCCTCATAAGGTTAGACAAGAGACTTACCTCGCTCTGATGTTCCACAATCGGCTCCAACGCCTCTCTAACACCTCAATCCAAAGTCAAACATTCTGAATCTAGTCAAACAACTTATAAATCAATCAAAAATACTCCAATACTTACAATTTAACAATTTATAATGATTCCTAACTCCTCTGAAAAAGTCAATAAAATCAACTCCCGGGGCCATGTACCTGCATTCTGAAAATATTTAAAGATAAACTTTACTCATAACACCACAAACTCAAATGTATAATTTATTCCTAATTTCATATCCAATTTCGTGGTAAAAATCTAAAAATACCAGTTTCTAGGTTATCTAAAAATCCCATAGTTTCCACTATTTTTCATGTATTTACAAGCCCATATTCGTATATTTTACTCATAACTTGTAGAAATTACTTACCTTATGATTGACGATGAAAATGACGCTCCAAAATCGCTCCAAGGCCAGCTCCATGGAAGAAATGAAATGAAAATGAACCAAACCCACGAACTTAACAAGGCCCTCTACCCAGAGACCATCGCAGATGCGGTCACTTGACCGTATATGCGGTTCCGTATGTGCAATCCAAACATCGCATCTACGAAAACCCCTTGGCTCCCGCACTTCGCATTTGCTAACAAGAATCCGCTTCTGCGGGTCCATTTCTGCTTCAGCCCAAGGCCCCTTTCCTGCTTCTGTGACCAACAGCCCTCACCTACGAGCTCGCAGGTGCAGAAATTCCCTCGCACCTGCACAACCACAGCCTCTCACCCAGCACCGCTTTTACGACCCCTCCTCCGCATCTGCGACTTCGCGGGTGCAGAATTTCCTCTCACCTGCGCCCCCAGCTCTTCTTCACGAAATTCACACCTGCGATAACCCCCAACGCATCTACGTGACTGAACCTGCAGCCACTCCTTCCGCAGGTGTAATTACACCAGTCTTCAGCAGCAACGACATCTCCTCAAATCTGAATTTCAATCCATTTTAAATCTATTTCAAACTCGAGGCCCCCGGGACCCCATCCAAACATACCAATACATCCCAAAACACGATACAGACTTAGTCGAAGCCTCAAATCACGTCAAACAACTTCAAAATTACGAATCGATGGCCAAAATCTTTCTTCCAACTTTTCAACCTTCAAACTTTGCCAAATGCATCTGAATTACACTTAAACATTTCGGAATGATGCCAAATTTATGCACATGTCATAATCATAATACGAACCTATTCCAAGCCTCGAACTCCAAATGGACATCGATATAACGACCCGACCGGTCATTTTGAGCTCTAGCACATCGTTCAGAGATTTGAGGCCCTGAGTAGCTTCAATTCAAGTATCATGACTTGTACGTGTGGTCGGAATTGAATTTTGGAAAGTTCGAAATTGATTTGAAAAGAAAATTCTAATCTTAGAAGCCTTAAGTTGGAAGAGTTGACCAAGATTTAACTTTTTAATAAATGACCTAGGAATCGGGATTTGAAAGTTCCAATAGGTTTGTATGATGATTTTGGTATTTGGAGCGCGGCCGGACATTGATTTAGAAGTCCATAGGTCGTTTCAGCGTCAATTGGCAAAATTAACCGGGAGTGGACTTTTTTCATATCGAAGCCGGATCTCGATTCTGGAAGTTGGAATAGGTCCGTAATGTCATTTAGAACTTGTGTGCAAAATTTGAAGTCATTCTGGATTGATTTGATATGCTTCGGCACAAGATATAGAGTTTGGAAATTTATAAGTTTGATTCGAGGCGGGGGTTATGATTTTTGATGTTTTTTGACATGGTTTGAGGCTTCAACTAAGTTTTTGTTGTATTTTGGGACGTGTTGGTATAATTGGATAAGGTCCCAGGGCCTCGGCTGGATTCCGGATGGTAAACGGATTGAGATTGGGGCTTGCGGGAAAAGCTAGAGCAGTTGTCATATGATGTAACCGCACCTGCGAGGTTTTGGCCGCAGGTATGGAGCCGCAGAAGCGGCCCAGGGGTCGCAAAAGCAGAGCAGGTCAGCCAAGGGAAGGACCACCGGTGCGGAGTTTTGGCCTATCTGCGCAAGCGTAGAAGCGAAGCATTGGGTGCAGAAACAAGAGAAGGCGTAAGAACGGAAGGTGGTCGCACCTGCGATGTCACAGAAGTAGGGAATGTTTCCGCATGTGAAAGGCATCGTGTTTGGGTGATTTTCCACTGAAGCGGTGGAGTGGTCGCAAAAGCTACGCCGCAGGTGCGGCTACTGTCTCGCAAGTGCGAAAATATCGCTGGGCAGAATCGTTTTAAGAGTTGGATTTGGTTCTTTTTCTCTAATTTTTCACTTGGGTGGGGCAATTTTGGAGAGCTTCAAGGAGGGATTTTCATCAAGCAACACCAGGTAAGTGATCCCACTTATTACAAGTTAAATACATGGATTCTACAAGGATTTAAACATAAAAATTAGTAGGAATGTGAGATTTTTGGTAGAAAATCTAGAAATTCGTAATTTTAAATTTTGACCACGAAATTGGACATGGAATTGGAAATAAATCATATATTTGAGTTCGTGGTGTTATGGTTAAAAATTATCTTTGAAAATCTTCGGAATCCGGGTATGTGGGCTCGAGGATGACTTTATTGAGCGGAGTTAAAAATTGTTATAAATTGATTTATAATGAGTATTAGAGTATATATTTAAGGATGTGCACATTGATTGACTAGTTTTGGAGCGACGGGCATCGGTTTGGTGTGTTAGAGTGGCATTAGAGCCGGTTATGGAACTTTGGAGCGAGGTAAGTCTCTTGTCTAACCCTGTGAGGGGGAAATTATCCCTAGGTGATATTAATTATTATGTGCTACTAGTTGTGGGTGCTACATACGCACGAGGTGATGAGAGTCCGTACGTAGCTAAAGCATGTTTACGTCCGGGTAGACCTAGGATTTTATCATGCAATATTTGAATTGCTGGAACTTATGCTGTTGACTTAATTAATTGAAAATATGATTTAACTTGATTTAGAAATTTGATATATCTTAGGCCCAGCCTTGTCACTTGAGTTGTTGGCAAGGAAATTGAGAAACGATAAAGGTTATATTCACTTTGTGCTCAGGTACTGTATTGTAAACACGTATCTTGTACTTCGGAAACTTCCTTCCTTTCTTGTGGAGCGGGCCGAACGCCTCGGCAGTAGATAGATGCATCTATGGCTCGTGTCGTTCGACTTTTGACAGTATACACATTATTCTGGATCGGGCAGAAAGACCTCGGCAGAATCGTGCGTGATATCACTAGTAGTCTGAATGTTCACGAGATAAACCTTCTACTGATGCCCGGCATTTTATGGTATTCCTTATTTATTTGATATTGACACTTGGCATTTTCTGAAACGTTAAGGTAGAATAAAGATCGAGGAGTTTATATTTTAAAGGAATATTTGAAAGATTATGAAATTTACAAAATTTCCCCACTATTGCTGTGCACTTCATACCTGTTATGAATTACTATATTATTTTATTGGACCTCTAGTAAGTGTCGATGTCGACCCCTCGTCACTACTTCTCTAAGGTTAGGCTAGATACTTACTGGGTGCGCGTTGATTTACGTACTCATGATGCACTTCTGCATTAAATGTGCAGGATCTGTCAGGTCATTGGTGATCATCTTGGCGCGTACGCGCACCTCTTGAGGAGACTTTATGTGAGCTATAATCCAGGTTACGCACCACAGTCTACCGAGTCTCAATTGCATTATTTATTTCGATTTGTCTTATTACATCCGGGACAGATATTGTATTATTATTGTACTCCTTAGAAAATGCTCATGCACTTGTGACACTGGGTTTTGGGAGTTATTCTGGTTGTTTTGATCATAGATCACGTAATTAGCATCCTTTAATCTGTAAATTCTACTTTATGCTATTAAATTACTGGGAATTAGATATTTCAAAGTAATAGAATGGGTAAATAAATTGATAAATCAACATTGACTTGTCTGACGGCAGTGTTAGGTGCCATCACGACCTACTGCGGATTTTGGGTTGTGACAATCAGTAACATCAAAATCCACTTCAAACCAAACTTATGAAATTCTAAAACCTCCAAAATGCTAATTTTGCATAATAGCCGCGAAAATGCTCCCGGACCAACCGATACCCAACCCGAACATACGCCCAAGTCCGGAATCATCATATGAACCTACTATTGGAACCTTCAAATCCCGATTCCGAGGTCGTTTACTCAAAAGTCAAACCTTAGTCAACCCTTTCAACTTAAAGCTTTCGAATTTAGAATTTTTTTTCCTAATCAACTCCGAACTTTCCGAAATTCAATTCCGACCACACGTACAAGTTGTATTACATGAAGAGAAGCTACCCAAGGCATAAAACCACCGAACGACGCGCTGGAGCTCAAAACGGCCGGTCGAGTCGTTATAGAAGGAAAGCATGATATTTATAAGCTAAACAGATGTAACGACCCGATCGGTCGTTTTGAGCATTTATGCCCCTTTGAACTATCGGAACATGTATGGAAGAATGAATTCCATGTTGGAAGCCTTAAATTGAAAGAGTTGACCGAATTTAACTTTTAGTATTTGACCTCAGATTGGAGTTTTGATGAGTCCGTTAGGTTCGGATGGTGATTTTGGACTTGGGCGTATGCCCAGAATTTAATTTGGATATTTCTAGAATGTTTCGACATCGTTTCTTCAAGAATAAATGGTACCGCATTAAGAAAATGAGCTCCAACTTTGGTTTTGATTGAAGCATTAGATCTGAATTGAAATTACGAACCCATAACAAAAAGAATCGTCAAATTTGGACATCATATGAGAGAGTTATGCCCATTTTCGTGTCGGGAAAGATTGTTATTTTTCTGGGACAGAGGCAATTGCAGGTATCAAATTGTGATGACTCACTTTATTTTCCCGAGCTATTTCATTATTTATATTGTGTGAAATTAAGTCGAGTTAAATGTACTCGAAGTAATTGAAAGGATATGAGACACATGGTCTCATTTAAGGAAGTTTAAGTCGTTAAAGTCAACTGCGAAATTGACTTTTGAGTTAGAAGGCTCGAATTTGAAATCCGACGACTCGACTAGCTTCAGGATAGAATATATGACTTAGACGAGTGACCGGAATATATATGATAGATCTCGAACAACGTGAGATTTGAATCGAGGAAGTTTGAATTTCCGGTTGATAGGTCGAATTTTGATCCGGAAGTCGGAATGAAATTCCGAAAGTTGCTGTAGGTTCCTTATGTGATTTTGGACTTGCGTGCAAATTTTCAGACCATTCGAACATCGTTTGGTCGGGTTCGGATCGAAGGATCGAATTGAGGATCCTTGAAGTTCATAGGATTGCTTTCGATGCAAATCTAATAAATCGATGTTCATATTAGTGTTCCAAAGATTGGAACAAGTTTGAATGAGGTTATAGAACATGTGTGCATGTTCGGATAAAGTCCCGGGGGTCTCGGGTGAATTTTGAATGGTCAACGGGACTAAATTCGCCGCTCTATAAAGCATTTACCTCAGATTTTCTAGTGTAATTGATATTAAAATTAGCAAACGACCTCCAAATTCAATTTCGTTTGAAGAATTAGCTCCGTCTTGAAATTACGGAGCCGTAGCAAAAAGAATCGTCCAAATCGGACTCCGTATGAAAAAGTTAGAGTAATCTTTGTAAAAGAAAGAAAGGAAATTGCTTAAGGGGTCGCAAATTTGACCTGGCCCATGACTTTTTGCCCGACTTTTGCCCAAGTTAAATAGAACTTAGGGTTCATTTTACCCCTTTCAGATATACAAAACTCATAACCCACGACTGAGAACATCTTCCAAACACATGAATCCCTATAAATCAACTACAAACACACTTGCAAAGAGGATTTCGTGGTAAATCTTACAAGAAAAAGGGATTACAACCCCTTAGAAACAATTGGGAGCTTTCAAGAAGAAGATTAAAGAAGAGTTGGGAACAAAAGAGAGGGAACTTCAAGGAAAACAACGGGTAAGTATTCTATGCCCTAAATCCCTCTTAGAATGTAAATTCTATGCTTAATCCCATCATAAATTCACGAATTTGTGAAAGAGAAGAACCTAGGGTTCTTCTCAATTTCAAGAAAATATGAAAATTGGGGATTAAGGCCGATTCGAAGTCGGAATACGAAGAATCTTATATGGGTGAACTCGTAAAGAGATAAGGAACATGTTTTAGTAATAATTTCTTAATTTCGAGAAGCGGGTCCGGAGCCCGGGTTTTTGCTGAATTGGGAATCATAGTAATTCCGATTATTTTGCTTGGGTGTTGACCCCATAGCTTAATTTGACATAATGATTGTGAAATTGAATGGATTCGACGCACGAGGAGGCCAATACAAAGGGCAAGAGCGTCGCGGGCTAAGGATTTAACCGATCTTGAGGTGAGTAATACTTGTAAATGATGTCTTGAGGGTTCGAAACCCCGGATTGCACCTCTTAATACTGTAATAAGGTGAGGTACATGCTCGTTGATGAGCATGGGCTTGTTTATGTATGGGGATTGGGACTTGGTCCATCCCGGTTGATAATTTTTACTGTGTTCTTGACTGAAACTCAATTGATATCATTGTGAGTGGGCTAATTGCCATGTTTGGGCTTCGCGCCGGTCATATGAACCCTTCAAGGGTGATTGTTGTTGTATGTTGTATTATAATGTTGGGCATATCGCCAGTTGTGTGGACCCTACAAGGGTGTTATTGGGCATACCGCCATTGTTGTTGCATGAAGCATTTCATCAACTTGGTTTTGAAACACATACGCTGTTTTCAAATGTTTTAAATGGATCGTGTGGCACGCCGCCACAGGTCATGACTAGCCTTGACTAGCATGACTAGTATATATATTGCGCCGGAACCACCCACCGAGCGCGGGTACCCAGGGGATCGTGTGGCACGTCCGCCACAGGTCATGACTAGCCTTGACTAGCATGACTAGCATTGCATTGCATTGCATGGCATAGCATCGCATTGCATTGCATAGTATTGCATTTTTGGTGTTGTGATTATTCTGCTTACTTCACGTATTGATTTGGAATGTAATTTGAATTACTGCTTCGTCGTGGATTGTTTAATGATTTGGATGTTTCCTATCTTCAGTTCTTATTTATTTTTATTACTCACTGAGTTGGAAGTACTCACTTTACTCCCTGCACCTTNACTCAATTGATATCATTGTGAGTGGGCTAATTGCCATGTTTGGGCTTCGCGCCGGTCATATGAACCCTTCAAGGGTGATTGTTGTTGTATGTTGTATTACAATGTTGGGCATATCGCCAGTTGTGTGGACCCTACAAGGGTGTTATTGGGCATACCGCCATTGTTGTAGCATGAGATCATTTCATCAACTTGGTTTGAAACACATACGCTGTTTCCAAATGATTTAAATGTTTTAAAATGGATCGGGTGGTACGCCGCCACGGGGCATAGACATGCATGGATCGGGTGACACGCCGTCACGAGGATTAGATTGCATGGATCGGGTGACACGCCGTCACGAGGCATAGACATGCATGGATCGGGTGACACGCCGTCACGATATATATATTGCGCCGGAACCACCCACCGAGCGCGGGTACCCAGAGGAACGGGTGGCACGTCCGCCACAGGTCATGACTAGCATTGACCAGCATGACTAGCATTGCATTGCATTGCATGACATAGCATTGCATTGCATTGCATTGCATTTTTGGTGTTGTGATTGTTCAGCTTACTTCACGTACTGATGTGGAATGTAAATTGAATTACTGCTTCGTCGTGGATTGTTTAATGATTTAGTGTTTCTTATCTTCAGTTCTTATTTACTTTTATTAATCACTGAGTTGGAAGTACTCACTTTACTCCCTGCACCTTATGTGCAGATTCAGGCGTTAGCGGTCCCACTCAGAGGTACTGATTACTACTACTGGACCGGAGCTTTAGAGATTACGAGGTAGCTGCTGGCGTCCGCAGCCTCGTAACTCTTTTCTTTTGTTGATTTTGCTTCCCTCAAACATTTGTACTTAAGATATTATAATAGTTATGTTATCAATAGGCCTTCTCTAGTGGCTCATGACTTTGTGACACCCCGATCTGAGGGCTGTAGTCGGGATGGTACTACTTGTATGTATTTCGACCGATTTTATTGTTAATCTAATCTTGTTTAAACTTTGTAATTTAACTGTTGAACGGAATTAGGTTGGTTTGGCTTGCCTTGTCCCCACGAGAGGCGCCATCACGACCAGGTTGGGATTTTGGGTCGTGACACAAATGCGATTTATAAATCTCAAGTGTCAAACACGACTTTCCTGGACAGATTCTAAAATGCGGGTTTCGGCCATTTTTAACATATTTGAAGTTATGGAGCTCAAATTGAAGCGATTATTGAGGCAATTTTCACCATATGGATTGAGCTAAGTAAAGTACATGAATGTATTGTTATTTTTATCAACAAATTAGTGTTTTGGGTTTAAAATGGTAGAAAATTTTATAGGCGTTAATTGAGGATTTGAAGGCTGAGTTTTGGTCGAACTTGAGTAATTTTGGTATGGTTGGACTCGTGGTTGATTGGGGGTTCGGATGTTGTAATTTTTGTCGGATTTAGGGACGTGGCCCCACCATTGACTTTTGGTTGACTTTTCGAGAGGAGTTGAAATTTTTTATAAATTGTTAAATTGTAAGCGTTAGAGTATATTTTGATTAATATGCACGTTGTTTGACTAGTTTCGGATCGTTTGGCTAGGAATTGAGGAGATAGGAAGGCGTTCGGAGGTTGATACGTGAGAAATGGATTGTTTGGAGTATTGTTTAGCTTGCTCGGATTTGATTCGGCTTGTTTGTGGTAAGTAACATTTCTAATCTTGGAGATGAGGATATAAACCCCGAAAATACGTATTATATGATTTGTTTGGGGGTGATGCACATGCTAAGTGACGGGCGTGTGGATGTGCACCATAGAAACTGTGACGTAATTGATTATGTGGAATTGTGTAGTCAAATAATCTTGGCATTGTCCATGTACTTCCATGTGTTAAAGAAATTGAGCTGAGAATCATGTTAAAAGTCATGTTGAGGCTATATGCTAGTATTATTGAGACCCACGGAGGTCATGTTGTTGTTGAATTATTTATTTAAATTGTAATTTCACACTCAGTCATGTTCATTCATTTTATATCAGATCTCAGTCTCTATTGCTATTTATTGATACATTATCTCATCATCTTTAGGCGATTTTTCACGATATTTTTAGCTCGAGAGACTGGAGAGATTGATGATCGAGTGAGGGAGAGGGCCTGATTGTGAGGATATTTATGGGATTGGACTGCCTACAACAGGCCATATTGACTTCATATATTTTATTATCATGGGATCGAGCTACACGGCGCAACATATTTTTTTTTTTATTTATGCTTGGATTTGGCTTATTATAGTGCTTGTGCTGAAGGAGACCCTCTGTAGTCTGCACCCCCCATAGTGAGCGCAGTAGATATTATATTGGGATGGAGTTCCCTGGGCATGAGGTTGCCATATATATTAACATTTGGGATGGAGTTCCCTGGGCATGGAGTTTCCCTATACATTATATTTGGGATGGAGTTCCTTAGGCATAGAAAATACCTATACATTTATATTTGGGATGGAGTTCCCTGGGCTGGAATGGCCCTGTACAGTACTGAGTGACTGAATGTCAGTAATTATGTATATATATTCGGGATGGATCTTACTTGGGTTGGATTGGCTATATACAATACTGAGTGACCGTGTGCGAATTGTCATTTATATTTGGGCTAGATCTGCCATGTACAGTGTCGAGTGACTGATTGTGCTAAATATTGAGCGTGATGAATAGAAATGCGAGACAGTGAGATTGAGTACTCTGAGAGTATGAGTACATGAGTTCATCATTATGCTGCAATGCATTAGACATGCATACTTGATATGTAGGCATAGAGAAGTATTTTTTCTCAATGCAACTGATAATGAAATTTCTTATATGTCGTTAAAGTTTTCTCATGCCAGTGATTTTCGATAAAAGATTTGAGTTTTACTGTTACACGAGAGAAGAAAATATTTATTTTTCAGAATTGTATACGAGCTGAGCATTTTATTATTGAGTTATTACTTGTGCTTCTTTAAATTGTATTGTTATGAGATGTTATTAGTTATAGTTATGGACTTTGACCTTGATACAAGCTCGTCACTACTTTCAACCTAAGGTTAGGTTTGTAACTTATTGAGTACATGGGGTCGATTGTACTCATACTACACTTCTGCACCTTGCGTTTAGATTTTGGATGTTGGTGCTACTGTACATGGCGGGAGCTAGTATTGAAGATGTACTTGCGATCCAGTCTTAGCTACCTCTTGTTCTAGGTAGCTTTAGAATTTTTAAATTTGTTCATGTATATTTCAAACAGATGACGTATTTGTACACCAGCTTTATAAATTCTAATCTTAAAAGCTCATGATTTGTACTACCAGTCCTTGGGGAGTGTATTAGAGTCAGTTAGATATTAATTGAATCAGATTGTTGTTATTTGGCTTAACTAGCGAGTGAGTTTAGGTGTCATCACGGCTAGTTGGATTTTGGGTTGTGACAAGTGGGTATCAGAGCTCTAGGCTCGTAGGTTCTACAAGTCATGAGCAAGAGTCTAGTTTAGTCTTTTCGATCGGTATGATGACGTCCATACTTATCTTTGAGAGCCTACAGGGCATTTTGGATAAACCTCCCATCTTCTCTTTCTTATCGTGCGACATTGATTCAGCTTGAAGTGTATCTCTTTGAATTTCTTCCACTCATTTGTATGCATACCTAAATGCTCGGTATCAGTTGCATATCGACAACTTGTGATTCTATGGATGAGGTGCGAGATGTGTTTTTTGTGATTTGGTGATGGGCCAGTATGGAGGACTTAAGGCCAGGTTTAGACCGCAGCTTAAGCTTGGTAGTTTCGGTTGCGACAACTTATGCGTTTGGACTTGTGCATCCGGTAATGTCCCTATGAGTGGAATTTGTGGCTCGATGAACGGTTGAATGACTATGTGATGATTTTAATGTGACTGCGGGATGCGTTCAGATGTCTTGAATGTGATGAAGAATGGGCTATTGGGTGCTTAGTGTCTATCTTGATTTGATGTTTAGTCTCGAGTATGAATGTGATGAAGATCTTTCATGTTGTTTAATTATGGAGCGAAGTAGATTTTCATGTCTTGTTGATGAATTCAGACTTAGGGAGATTAAGTGATTGCATAGTAATTGTGGCTGCGGAAGGGTATATCAAGATGCCAATTTCAGGCTAAGCATGTGGGTTATCTCATGCGGAGTAATCTACGGAGGTGTGCTCCTTCTAATGTTGAGTGGAGATTTTCTTTTCTATCAACGGGTGTATGTGTTAAGATTTGAATTTGAATCTAGTTGAGTAAGTTGACTTGACTGTTAAGAGAATAAATGCAAGCTTAGTGAATGATTGAGGTATTTTATGGTTGGTGTTGCATGAGCTTGAGAAGAATTTTCGTTGAACTGACTGCGATATTATGGCAGTAATAGAGTAGGAGTATTGTGAGTTACTGAGTGTTTTGATCTATGGCTTTGAGCCAAGTGAGGGTGTCTGCTATCTACGATTTAATTGAGCGATTATGTGGTGTATTGGTTTTGGTCCGAGGCATACTTGTGGATCAGTTATGACTTGCAGAGGTTGAGATCGAGGATGACTCGAGTAAGAAAATTCCTGGATATGGGTTATATTGCACTTTATGAGTATATGAAAATCATGGGATGGGTGGCGTTGTTATTTTTGAAGTATGTAGTGCGCATGGAGCATGAACTTGATCGGTAGTGTTAAAGCAAGGTTACTTCTGTCAGTGTTGTTGCGCTAATGAGGAACGTGTCTTTCAGCCCGTTTGGGCGGTGCAATTTAGATTTGAGCGGAGTGGATGGCTTTCGAAAGGGTTCTAATGAGTTCAAAATGTATATGTGTCAGTTGAAAAGTTTTCGGAATTTTTAAATCTCCAGAATTGGTTATTTACACTGAATGGTGTCGGGACTTGCGGTAATTTTGTATGACTATGGATTCTACATTTTAGTATAAGAAAGGTAAAAAGAATACTTTTAAATTCACATAAGGTCTTTTTAGAGTAGGTGTCTCGGTTATGGTACTTTTGTGGTGCTTAAGAGGGAATACAACAGCTTATAGGCCTTAGGGCGGTGTGGTTTATGCTAGGATCTCTAGTGGTGAGCTTTGAGTAATGATCATGATGTTCTGACAAGGAGAAGTATCCACTTGAGAGTAATTCAAAAGAAACTCAGAGAAAATAGGACAAATGGGTAACAGGCTAGATCAGTATGGTAATGGTATGCTCGGTTCTTTTGGTTCTTATGCAGAGGTTAGGCTTTACGGGTGTTTCGTGGCAATACTCTTGGATTTGGCAACCTATGTGGCTTGGTCGAGTTAGAGGAATTAAGTTCTAATAGCTTGGTTATATGCAAATGGGTTTTGAAGAGTTCTCGGTGGTTTCTATCACGGTTTAAGATGGATATGTCCTACCGGCGTGAGGAACATGTTATGTATTGTGATTTCCTTCTGTATGGGAGCAAATGGAAGCTTTCTAACTAACCGGGTATGTATTTTGCTCGTGACTGAGAGTGTTAATGAGATTCTCGTGTTTTCATAGGATGACCTAATAGAGGTGGTGCGTGGAGTGAGATTGGGATTTGCATGTGAAAGTACAAGTCATGATCCAAAATCCAACTAGTCGTGATGGCACCTAACCTCACCCGCTAGGTAAGTCAAAAGACAACAATCCGATTCAATTAATATTTAACTAATACACTCTCCAAGGACTGGTAGTATAAATTATGAGCTCTAAGATTAGAATTTACAAAGCTGGTGTGAAATAAAATACGTCATCTGTTTGAAATATACATGAACAGATTTAAAAATTCTAAAGCTACCTAGAATAGGAGGCAACTGTGACTGGATCGCAAGGACATCTTCAATGCTAGTTCCATCCATGTACAGCAGCATCAACATCAAAAATCTCCACGCAAGGTGCATAAGTGTAGTATGAGTACAACCGACCCATGTACTCAATAAGTAATAAACCCTACCTTCGGTTGAAAGTAGTGACGAACTTGTACCAAGGCCAGAGTCCACACCGATAACCAATAACATCTCATAACAATACAATTTAAAGCAGTTACAAGTAATAACTCAATAATAAAATGCTCAGGTCGTATACAATTCCGGAAAATAAATATTTCTTTTCAAGTATAACAGTAAAACTCTTTGCCGAAAATCACCGAAAATATGACTAAGTTTGAAATCTATGATTTTTCCCAAAAATATTAACGACAGATAAGAAATTTCATTATCAGATGGCATGAGGAAAAATACTTCTCTATGCCTACATATCAAGTATGCATGTTTCATGCAATGCAGCAGAGTGATGAACTCATGTATTCACACTCTCAGAGTACACAATCTCACTGTCTCGCATTTCCACTCATCACGCTCAATATTCAACACACTCAGTCACTCGGCACTGTATAGGGCAGATCCAGCCTAAATATAAATGACAACTCGCGCACAGTCACTCAATACTGTATATGGCCAATCCAGCCCGGGGAAGATCCATCCCAAACATATATACATATATATATATATATATACATATATATATATATATATATTAACTGACATTCACTCACTTACCAATTGTAAATGCAATTGTGCTCACTGTGGTGGGTGCAAACTCCGGAGGGGCTCCTTCAGCCCAAGCGCTATATAAAGTCAATATAGCCTACTGCGGCGTGCAATCCGATCCCATAATAATAAAGCCTACAAGGTCTGCTACGGCGTGCAGCCCGATTCATATAATATTAATATATATATATATGTGTGTGTGTGTGTGTATATATATATAAACCAATATGGTCTGCTGCGGTATGCAACCCGATCCCATATATATTCTCATAATCAGGCCCTCGGCCTCGCTTAGTGGCCAATCTCTCCAGTCTCTTGGGCTCAAAAATGTCATAAAAATTAGCCCAAAAATAATGATATGATGTATCAATAAATAGCAACAGAGACTGAGACATGATATGAAATGAATGAACATGACTGAGTATGAAAATTACAATTTAAACAAATAATTCAACAGCAACATGACCTCTATGGTCTCAATAATACCGGCATATAGCCTCAACATGATTTTTAATATGATTCTCAGCTCAATTTATTTATCACATAAAAGCACATGGACAATTCCAAGATTTGTTTACTACACAATTCCACGGAATCAATTACGTCACAGTTTCTACAGTGCACGCCCACACGCTCGTCACCTAGCATGTGCTTTACCCCAAAAGAAATCATATAACACGTATTTTCGGGGTTTATACCCCAACTCCAAGTTTAGAAATATTACTTACCTCGATCAAGCTAAATCAAATCCGAGCAAGCTAAACAATACTCCGAAAAATCCATTCTGCGCGTATCAACCTCCGAACGCCTTCCTATCTCCTCAATTCCAAGACAAACAATCTGAAACTAGTCAAACAACGTGAAAATTAATCAAAATACAATTGAACAATTTATAAAAATTTCCGACTCCGGTCAAAAAGTCAACCAAAAGTTAGAAGCATTATATTGAAAGTCGGCTTAGAAAGTCATTATGGTTCTAGTTGGGGCGAGAGACCTCCATGACTAGTTGATCTGATGAGTGTTTATGAGTTTTTGAGTGTTTCTTTCATCATCGGTAGTGTACAAAGATTTTGAACGAGGTTTTATCTGGTATGAGGTTTATCACCCGTATCAGGTTTGTTTTTAAGCAACTATGGTGATTAGAAAATTATTGTGAATATGCAAGTTGTGTGGTATGTTATGTGATTGGGGTTATGGATATGGCTTGAAACAGCTTGTTCAGACTCATACATTGTGTAGATGCGAGATTCGGGTCATGAAAAGAATTTTGGATGTTCGAAACTTGGCTCTAAGTGTTTTGGCTAAGGTTAAATTAATGATTTTCAGTTATGTTGTGTTGTCAGGTCTATATGAAATAGGGAGACATGGTATCACCCCCGGATATACGCATTGTAAGTTGGAACAGTGATTTGAAGGCTTAGGAACAACTCTTGGCACGTTCGAGGACGAACGTATATTTAAGTGGGAGAGAATGTAACGACCCGACCGATCGTTTTGAGCATTTATGCTCTTCCAACTATTTGAAGTCTTGAATAGCTTCATATGATGTATTATGACGTGTATGAATCGTCGGTTTAGTTTTCAGGTGTTTCGAAACATGTTCGGAAGAATGAATTCCATGCTGGAAGCCTTAAGTTGAAAGAGTTGACCAAATTTGACTTATTAGTATTCTACCTCGGATCGAAGTTTTGATGATTCCATTAGGTACGAATGGTGATTTTGGACTTGGGCGTATGCCCGAAATTTAATTTGGATATTTCTAGAATGTTTCGACGTCATTTCTTCAAGCATAAATGGTACCACGTTAAGCAAATGAGCTGCAAATTCGATTTTGATTGAAGCATTAGATCCGCATTGAAATTATGCAGCCATAGCAAAATGAATCATCGAATTCGGACATCGTATGAAAGAGTTATGCTCATTTTCGTGTCGGGAAAGATTGTTGTTTTTCTGGGGCAGAGGCGAATCGCAGGTATCAAATGCGACTTGCCTGGACAGATTCTAAAACGGGGGTTTCGGCCATTTATAATACATTTAGAGCTATGAAACTCGGATTGAAGTGATATTTGTGGTGATTTTTACCATATGGATTAGGGTAAGTGTCACGACCCTAACCCCGAACCCGGTCGTGATGACGCCCCTCGTGAAGACAAGCCCAGCCAATTTAACCAAAATCTCATTTTAAGCAGTTAATTAACATGAAAACAATATAAGCATGATTTAATAGAAATAATTCGCAGAAATATAGTTAACCATAATAGAAACCATCCCAACACAGCCCAAACTGGGGTGTCACAAGTCATGAGAACCTATGGATCCTGATACAAGTCTACTAAAGACAATATCTGGCACAATTGTTTGAAGAACATAGAAACAATAAGATAAGGGAGATACGGGGCTGCGGACGCCAACAGCTACCTCGTAGTCTCTGAATCACCGCCTGGACGGGAGGAGTCAGCAATCTGGAACGGAACCAACAACGTCTGAATCTGCACACATGGTGCAGGGAGTAACGTGAGTACTCCGACCCACTGAGTAATAAATATAAATAATGACTGAAAGTAAGAAGCACGTAAAGCACAAGGCATTCTATAATGAAACAGTAAAACATCATTTGAAAAAAGTAAATCAGTGAGAAATCAAGTAAAATCTCCTTTCGACAGGTAAAACATGTAAATTTTTCAGGTAAATAATGTGAAGTAAAAAAAATAGATAGAAGATCGCCCCTCGGACTCAGTATCAACAAATTCGACCCTCGGGAAATATCGCAAAATAGTACCAGCCCCTCGGGCTCAAATCTCGGAACAAGACCAGCCCCTCAGGCTACCACATGGAACAGTATCAGCCCCTCGGGCTATCACATAGTACATTATCAGCCCCTCGGACTATATCTCACATCACAATGGATACCCGTGCTCATTGGGGGCCTACAGACTCCGGGAGGGGCCCCTTACGGCCCAAGCGCAATATCAAGCCACCTCGTGGCATCAAATCTAGAACCTCGGCCTCATATCAGTCAAATACGCGGTAAAAATCATCAATCGGGACGGACAAAGTCACCATCCCCAGTAGTAAACGACTCCATGCTCATCATCGAGCGCGTGTCTCACCTCAATATGGCACTACGATGTACAATCAGAGGTTTCAAACCCTCAGAACATCATTTACAATCACTACTCACCTCGAACCGGCTAAATCCCTAGCCCACGATGCCTTTGCCCCTCGAGTTGGCCTCCACGCACGCCGAATCTATCCAAAATCAGAACGAATACCTCACAATATGTTGAGGGGACAAAGCCCAAGCGAAAAGAATCGAAAAATACCAAAAATTCCGAAATTAGCAAAACCCGAGCCCCGGGCCCACTTCTCGAAACTCAGAAATTTTCACATCAACGGGTTCCTTATCTCCCAACGAGTTGATACATATCAAAAGTTCTCAGATCCGATCCCAATTGGTCCTCCAAACACCCAATTAGAATTTCAAAATCCCAAGCCCTATTTCTTCCATTTTTAGCAAGACTTCAATGATTTCTAGGTGGATTTCACAATATAAACGAGTTTTAGGTCCGAAATTCCTACCTCTAATCTATTCTCCTTGAATCCCTCGTTAATTTCCTTCAAGAACCTCCAAAAATGAGCAACTATGGGTGAACATATACCCAAAATCGCAGACAAGAAGACTTAAAAACATTTTGCGCAGGCTTCATCGAGTTGTACCTTGCGCTGTGCAGGTTGTACATCCTCTTACCATTTTCCCTTGCTGTACACCTTCTGTTAAAACGCTCATACCCCTTGTGAAAATATCCAAATGATTAACGGTTTGAAGATTAGAAACTAGACTCGAAGATCTTTCATTTGATAGGTTGTACACTATATAACTCTTTATATATTCCGAGATATGAGCTTCTAAAGTGCATCAGAAAATTCTGTCGAAATTGCTCCACCAGCAAACTTCGATCAATCATAACTTTCTTATAGAATATCCAAATCATGAATGGTTTAACTTTATGGAAACTAGAATACAAGGGCTATAACTTGCATGTTTTACAATTTTTCTGATTTCTTATAGATTATAAGATATGAGCTTCCAAACTGGACTAATCGCACCAGAAATTTTCTGGTGCACAGCTGAAGCAAAAAAAAAATCTGTAATTTTTCCAAAGATGAAATAGTCCGTTTAACCACCCAAAACTCACACGAGGCCACTGGGACCTCAACTAAATATGCCAACATATCCTATAACATCATTCAAACTTATTCCAACCTTCGGAACGCTCAAAACAACATTATAACACCAAATTCGCGTCGGATTCAAGCCTAAAAATTTCAAAATTTTCTAAATTATTCTTTTGATAAAAAAAACCCCCACCAAACCACGTCCGAATGACATGAAATTTTGCATACACATCCCAAATGACATAACAAAGGTACAGCAACTCTCGGAATTCCATTCCGACCCTCGGATCAAAATCTAGCCTAACAACCGGAAATCGCCAAAATACTAATTTCACCAATTCAAGCATAATTCTACCCCGGACCTCCAAAACCAATTCCGATCACACTCCCGAAGCTAACCGAACCATCGGAACTCACATCCGAGCCCTCTAACTCATAAGCCAACATCCGGTTGACTTTTCCAGCTTAAACCTTCTTAAAAGAGACTAAGTGTCTCATTTCTTATCAAATCCACTCCGAACGCAAACTACTCAACTCGATCACATAAAATACGGATAACGAAGCATAATGAAGCAGAAATGGGGGAAACGGAGCGGTAACTCATGAGACGACTGGCCGGGTCGTCACATCTTCCCCAACTTAAACAAACGTTCGTCCTCGAACGAGTCAAGAAACATACCTAAAGCCTCAAATAGGTGAGGATATCTGCTCCGCATCTCCCGCTCGGTCTCCCAGGTAGCCTCCTCCACGGGTTGACCTCTCCACTGCACTTTCACTGAAGCTATATCCTTTGACCTCATCTTTCGAACCTGACGACCCAAAATAGCCACTGGCTCCACATCATAGGTCAAATCATCATCCAACTGAACCATGCTGAAGTCCAAAACATGAGACGGATCCCCAATATACTTCCGGAGCATAGAAACATGAAATACCGGGTGCACACTCATCAAGCTGGGTGGAAAAGCCAGCTCATAAGCCACCTCCCCAATCCTCCGAAGCACCTCAAACGGCCCAATGAACCGAGGACTCAATTTCCCTTTCTTCCTGAATCTCATAACACCCTTCATGGCCGAAACCTTCAGCAAGACCTTCTCACCAACCCTGTAGGACACATATCGAACCTTCCTATCAGCATAACTCTTTTGCCTCGACTGCGCGGTACGAAGCCTCTCCTGAATCACTTTCACTTTCTCCAGAGCATCCTGAACCAAATCAGTCCCCAATAGCCTAGCCTCGTCGGGCTCGAACCAACCAACTGGAGATCTACACCGCCTCCCATACAAAGCCTCAT